>JAQPZY010000318.1:0-109412 GCA_029931535.1 Margaritifera margaritifera
GTCACCAGGATGTCAGACGAGCGCGACGCCACAACAAAAAAATCATCTTCGGGGAGCTGAGCCTGAAGGATCGAAAGCGAGATCTCAGACAAGATGGTCAGAAAGAAATGCTTCAAAAGGATTTCCTTCTAGTCATCCACTTGAAACTCTTCCAATCATTGACGCTGTAGGTCTTGGGAAGATCTGTTGCACAGGGAAACAGGAAAACACTCCACCTGGTGGTAGTCTCATTCATACTGGTACTGGAAGCTGCTTAACTGTTCGAACAAGGAGGAGAGTTGCAGAGGCCTTCGGGGTCGTGCACAGAAGCTTGCGAAGAGCCTGGCGAAGCGTTAAATCTCAAAATTGCTGGCCTACATCCTATACGATCAGCGGATGATCAATGATGATTATCCATAGGCAAAACCCAAAGCGGCATCTCTGGTCCAGTGTGCCATGAGATAGGTTCAAGGGCATCCACAAATTGGCCATCTGACCTGTTCAGCCACTCATTCGCAATCAATAAGATACCAAAACCAGTTAGTAATGTCATGGTCATCTTCAAACTCCAAAGGTACGAAACAAGAACAACAGCAACAAGTTGATGAAGAGGAGGAGAGGAAGTGAGCGAGGTGAAGAGAGAAGTTTTATTTCAGTTTTGATCCATTTTCAGGAGAGGTAGTTTCTCTTGCAGGGACATATGGATTCAATCATGGACTTGAACCAGAAATTTGGATTCTTCCCTTAAGATCAGGTGTTTTTACCCCCCATCATGGTAGCTCATGGCAGTCCCCCCCCCCCCTTAGAATATTACCTAAAATCTGCCAGATCATCTGCCCTCAGGCATATTGCCAAAATGGGCGAAGAGGTCCACCAGTGTATGACAAGTACATAATACTAATGCCCCCCCCCTTCAAATGTAATGAAATCCCAACTTTAAAAAAAAGGATGTGCATGAATATCATTGCACATTCATTTTGGCCACAAGAATAATAAAACCTGGAACATTCATTTATTATTATATTAATCAAAGCTCCAATATCTGATCATGTAAGAGCTTGATTCTGGGAGGATGTCTTCATTATGGGTCTTGCCCTTTAAGTGTCATTCTTCCTCACCCCATGAATGAAAGAAACTTGGCTGTCTGCTTTTGTCATCCTTGTCACGTAGATATCTAATATCACATATCTAATATCACATAGATATCTATATATCACATATCAATGCAGAGTTTTTGTTATAGTAAGCTGGACACTTTGTTGACGATTTTGCCCTGGCTTCGTAGCTCCTGCATCATTGCTCGATGCTTTGGATATCACTCAACATGTTGCTCCAGCTATGTCATTTTGTTTTGAGCAATTGAACTTGCAAGTTAAACACGTAGAACGGTACTGAATATAAATATGTTGATAATTCCGATGCATTCTCCAGTGTACTTATGGTAACTAAGGCACTGGTATGCCCTTCTCTAGCTTTGTACTGATAAAGTTTGACATCTCAATTTGTTTGGCAGTCAAGCTAGAAATTGGATTAAACAACCCAAAACAATAGTATTTGGAAGCTATGGTGTAATAATGGATAATTCCAATAACTCATATTCACTAGACCAGTCAGTCCAGTCCCTTAACATCAACTCGTGGAGAGAGAGAGAGAGAGGGAGAACTGTTTATTTCAAATTAGCGCAATTTTTAATCAATTCAGAGAGGGTAGTTTCTCTTCAGGACACGACTTGATCAATGATGAACCTGGACCAGACATTTGAATCTGCCCTTCTAGATCAGGTGGCCCACCATCTGGCAGCACATGGCAGTCCTACCCTTATAATATTACCTAAAAATTTGCAGCCCATCTGCACTCGTGCAGATTGCCAAATGGGCAATTCCACCAGTGTATGTGATTAAATAATGCCCATTTCCATGGTAATGAATCCCTATTTAAAAATGAGCACACGAAAATCATGCACATTGATTTGCCATGAGAATAATAAAACCTGTAACATTCATTATTATTAACAAAGCTCAATCCAATCATGTAAGAGCTTGACTTCTAGATCAACCTTCACTGTCAAGCACTTACTGACTTGTTGCAGATGAGGAATGATCCACTTTTATTGATTATTTAGTTATTAAAAAGCATTGTATGAACTGCACTTAGTCAGGTATTTCAGTGGCATACATACAGTTTTCCATGTGCTGATAATGACAAATAAACTTTAATCTGTATCTTCATTCATCAAGCTTGTTTATTACACATATTTGTTGAAAAAATACTAGAAGGGTTTTATTCATAGATACCATTGTTATAAACAAAATTGCCCCCTACCCTTAAAATATTGAAATGTGAAATTCCCTACCCTTAAAATATTGAAAATGTGAAATTCCCTACCCTTAAAATATTGAAAATGTGAAATTCCCTCCTTGTGAAAGTGCTATAGGGGGAAAATCCCAGAGAAAGTCTCTGAGTGCTTTGTTTGAAGTATATAACTGATACCTTAAGGAATTATATATCAAGCCTCAACAGTCAACGGATAAAAGTTTGATTAAATTACGAAACAACTATTACAAGTCAGCAAAAAGAGAAAAGAAAAAATAAATTATTTTCCGTCCATACAAAAGAACAATAAAATGTTAGCTTTCCTCTTACCTGCTTACCTGTATCTTACCTAAAATGTTTTGTAATGGATATTTAATGGATATCTGTCTTTGCATAGTTTGTAAGCAATTGTTAATTCATATTTTTTTTTTTAAATATTATTTACAGGTGTGGTTATTGTCAGAGTTTAGCTCCAGAATGTAAGAAAGTTGCCACTACCTTGAAGGTAAAATCTGTTAATTATACATACTTTCCCAAATCTCATTATAGAAAGAGGTTTAGCACATCTTTAGACTGGAATGGAATTTTACTAATTTGCTAAGTTGGTTACTGTTGCAAAGTGATTTGTAAAATTCAATAAAATATGGTCTTTAGAAATATGCAGTTGAATGATAATTCTAATTATACAAATGTTACTAAAAATACATTCTTATTACATACAGCACTCTCTCATTATAACACTGTCATTCGAGCCACACAGTATACCACCTTAAGCTCCCATTATAACACTGTCCATGGGAGCCACACAGTATACCACCTTAAGCTCCCATTATAACACTGTCCATGGGAGTCGCACAGTATACCACCTTAAAGCGAGACTTCCTTATAATAAATATAATTTATTGCTGCTTAACAAAACAGGATTCATGACCATACCTCATTTATAAAAGGACCACGATACAAAGAATGACATTATAGTGAGGGAGTGCGGTAATGAGACTTTTCATGAGTAAGAGCTGTACTAAATGAAAAACTAATTAAAAATAATACTTTATCAGGGGGAAATTATTTAGTACTATATATGTGGATAATTATTTTTAGTCACCATACATGTATTTATTTAATCAGAATCAAGAATTGTATTTTAAGAATATTTTAGATACTATTTTCTTCTTTTTTCTGTGTACAGGGAGTGGTAAAAGTTGTAGCTGTAGAAACCACTGTATGTCAGAGTATGGCCTTTCAGTATAGTGTAAAAGTATATCCTACCATCAAGATTTTTAGTGAAAATAAAAACAGCAGTTGTTGTTCTTTTTTGTCCACCATGCTTTATAAAGCAGAATGAATGACTATTTGATACTGCCCATCTTGACTTTGCCAGTAAACATGTTTGTATAGGCAAACACAAAGTTGATGGCACATATGCATACCTGTGACAGAACCAGGATTTTAAACCAGTAGATTTGCAAATTTTGATCAGTAGTATGACTTCTAAAAAGGTAGATTTTTTATCGGCATAAATTTTACGTGTTTTAAGGGGATCTAAAACAAAACAAGTTCATTTTGTCACATAATATGTATTCTCTTCATATCATAATAAAACTCAAATTTTGAACATGATTCCGATTCAGAATCTGATGGAAAATGTTACAATAATAGTTAGTTAATATGAGCCAGTATATTGTTAATTAAATGAAAAAAGAAGAGTTGTACATCTCACAGTTCACTGCAAAGATATTTTATAAAATCCACAGGCATTTTTAGTTTCCTTCACAAGATCACTGTCACTAGTTTTCTGGTCCAGACTTCCCCTTGAATCACTCTGGATTTTCCGAAGAATGGAGAATGTCATCTCTGTGTCAGCATTGGAATGTGGCAATGATAGGACAACTACACTCAGTCCAAAAATCTGTTGGCAAGTTTCACCACTGTAATTAATTGTAAACAAATTAGATTTAGACTTGAAATAAACAGTTAAAAAACACATGATTTTAATAATTTATCCCAACTTTAAAATTAAATATTAAGTAATACATTTTTAACTCGCGGATATATTTTATCTAGGACTTGAACATAACTGTTGTGCTTTTATACTGATTTTCTAGAAGTCTGAACTCTCACATTAGTAATATCTGGTTCACTGGTGATGACCTTGGTTGAAACAAACTTTCCCAGAAGCTTTCTTAGCAGCCTGGTCATCTCTACATGTAGGTGTCCAATCATTGATTCACCAGCCTAAAAAGCACAATGCAAGTCAAGACCTTTCCTACTCGCCTGCACACACTTAAATTCTGGTATCCAAGCGTTGTTAAACTTGTGGTAGTATTTCTTAGCTAATGGCTTCTTAGCATTGGAGGAAAGCGATCATTTTGGCATTTTGACATGAATTGAAAAAAAAATATACAAGCTGCCCTTAAATATTCATCTTAACCATCTGTGAACAATACAAGAACAATTAAAGACATCAAATCAAAATACTTACTCAAGTGTTTCTGCCAAGATCATTTTTGGTCGGTCTCTCCATTTTATCTTCCTTCCATGACAGATCGGCCGAGTTTTAATCAAAGATTCTATGGTCATCATGGATTACCTTTGATCCTTTTATTACTTATAACACCTCAAACAACATCCCGTATTTGGCCTTAAACTCTCCAAATTACAACAATAAGGTAATCAATTAGCCGCTTCTTGTGTACACATTGCTAACAATTGTAATCCAACTGATAGGTCGGACATTTCCGGTTCCCAGTAGACTGGTTCTGGCTGGTTTATCTAATGTGTTGATAGAACGCGTAAAAAAACCAGGTTTAAAAAAAAATAAAATAAAAATTCCTTGAAATTTTAAAAACCGGTAGATTTCGACTACTGAACAGTATGTGCGGTAGATGGTCTTTAAAACAGTATTTTTGGCCTACCGCTGGTAGAATCACAGGTATGCATATGGGTTCTGCACAGAAGTAAATATTTTTGTCAACAAGACATGGACTGGCCCAGAAAAAAGGGTAGTCGGCTTGATTAATATGCTAATACTGTACAACATGGACTGGCCGAGTCAAATGGGTAGTCAGATTGATAAATATGCTAATACTGTACAACATGGACTGGCCCAGAAAAAAGGGTATTCAGCTTAATAAATATGCTAATACTGTACAACATGGACCTGCCCAGAAAAAAGGTTAGTCAGCTTGATAAATATGCTAATACTGTACAAGATATCAATTCAAAGATTCATATGCATATGCATCTCAGACCAATTAACCTTCTACAGAGTGCACAAAAAAAACTTGTAATGCCACTGTGCTGTTCGTGACTGAGAAAGACATTCTGTTTACATTTTGTTTGCTATCAGGGCCCCCAGTTGATAAATATTTTAACTTGCCTATGTTATTAAACAGAGGGCTATTATATGTATGTAGATCTATAATATTGTACAATTTCTTCCACAACATTTTAATATATTCTTTAACTTCAAACCCATGGACACAATTGGAGATAGTGGTGTTTTAAAATTGTTTCCACTCCACTGTTAATATCAGCTTTTTCTCCAGGATGTCCAGACAGAGTGGCAGTTTCTCACTCAGACATTATTGACAGATGTGATTTGCAGTTTTTTTGGGAGGGTGAGGGGGGAGTGGAGGCAGTTTTAATAGGAGAGGAATAGGCTGTTTATATTGTACTAAACATTATGATAAATTACTGATTAAGCCCTGAATGCTAAACATTATGATAAATTACTGATTAAGCCCTGAATACTAAACATTATGATAAGTAACTGATTAAGCCCTGAATGCTAAACATTATGATAAATTACTGATTAAGCCCTGAATGCTAAACATTATGATAAATAGCTAATCAAGCCCTGAATGCTAAACATTATGATAAATTACTGATTAAGCCCTGAATGCTAAACATTATGGTAAATTACTGATTAAGCCCTGAATGCTAAACATTATGATAAATAGCTAATTAAGCCCTGAATGCTAAACATTAAGATAAATTACTGATTAAGCCCTGAATGCTAAACATTATGATAAATAGCTAATTAAGCCCTGAATGCTAAACATTATGATAAGTAACTGATTAAGCCCTGAATGCTAAACATTATGATGAATTACTGATTAAGCCCTGAATGCTAAACATTATGATAAATAGCTAATTAAGCCCTGAATGCTAAACATTATGATAAATTACTGATTAAGCCCTGAATGCTAAACATTATGATAAATTACTGATTAAGCCCTGAATGCTAAACATTATGATAAATAACTGATTAAGCTCTGAATGCTAAACATTATGATAAATAACTGATTAAGCCCTGAATGCTAAACATTATGATAAATTACTGATTAAGCCCTTAATGCTAAACATTATGATAAATAGCTAATTAAGCCCTGAATGCTAAACATTATGATAAATAACTGATTAAGCCCTGAATGCTAAACATTATGATAAATTGCTGATTAAGCCCTGAATGCTAAACATTACGATAAATAACTGATTAAGCCCTGAATGCTAAACATTATGATAAATTATTGATTAAGCCCTGAATGCTAGACATTATGATAAATTACTGATTAAGCCCTGAATGCTAAACATTATGATAAATAACTGATTAAGCCCTGAATGCTAAGCATTATGATAAATTACTGATTAAGCCCTTAATGCTAAACATTATGATAAATAGCTAATTAAGCCCTGAATGCTAAACATTATGATAAATAACTGATTAAGCCCTGAATGCTAAACATTATGATAAATTGCTGATTAAGCCCTGAATGCTAAACATTATGATAAATAACTGATTAAGCCCTGAATGCTAAACATTATGATAAATTACTGATTAAGCCCTGAATGCTAGACATTATGATAAATTACTGATTAAGCCCTGAATGCTAAACATTATGATAAATAACTGATTAAGCCCTGAATGCTAAACATTATGATAAATAGCTAATTAAGCCCTGAATGCTAAACATTATGATAATTAGCTAATTAAGCCTTGATGCTAAAACTGGATTTCACAACCTTTCCAAGTGTAGTTGGAAAAACAGAAGAAGGTACTGACTGAAGGAATGGGGAGGCATTCCCTCCCATCTGCTGGGGTGGTGTAGTCACCCCCGGTCCCTATTTAATAGATCCCGAATGTACCAAAAGCATACTGAGTCTCTACAGAAGTGCATCAGCACTTTTGTCTAGAGTCTCTCTGGGAGTATATCAGCACTTTTATTTAGCACTTCTGCTAAAAACAGTCATTAGAAGAGATGTCACTAACAACTGGACAACGTGGTTTGTGAACCCCAAAGCTACAGCATCTACTACTTCCTAACCACTTACTCCCCTTATTATAAAGACACTAGGAAAATCCTTAATCCAAGTGTGTCCCATTACAAAGATAACTGACTACCTCCAACAGTACAGCCATAAAGGCAAAATAGTGAGAGGTTTAAGATCAATTTGCACCCAAGGTTTACAAATTGCCCAGATTTTGAGCCCTTGTGGAACCAGATTGTATGTGTCACCTCAAAATAACTAACCAGCCTGACCTTTACCCACACACTCAACACAGCAGATGAGTATGAAATGGTTTTTCAAAAGACCAGAAAATCCCAAAGTTTCATGGGTAAATCATTTGCAAATATAGTGCTGAATAGCAATATAAATTGCACTATTTGTGTTAAAATGGAAAAATCCAAAATCTTTAAAAGCACTTGTACAACCTCAAATATATTTCAAATCAAGAGGATATTGAGGTACAAATGCAATGCCAAGAAGCTGAACCATTTTCACGTGGGCTAATTGTTCTGTTTTTTTTTCAGCAAGGATATCCTGAAGATGTGATAGAGTTAAATGAACAAAACTTCCAGGAGCTGGTCTAGGACAGTGAGTACATGTACATGGATGGTAGAGTTATTTGCTCCATGGTGCAGACATAGTAAGAACCTCACTCCACTTTGAGCTCTGTGGTCACAGAAATGTTGGGAAAAAGTAAAGTTTGGTGTCTGTGATGCCACAATCAACCAACAGTATGCTAGTTGATATGGAGAAAGTGCCACTTCAAAGAAAGATGGTAGGATGTTGTTATAAAATTGGATAAAATTTGTTGTTATGATTGTACAGGTGTTGGTTATAGATGTATTATAAACCATTCAAATTATGATAATTATCAGGTACATATCTGTTTCAGAATAGTTTATGAATATGATAATTATCAGGTACATATCTGTTTCAGAATAGTTTATGAATATAATAATTATCAGGTACATATCTGTTTCAGAATAGTTTATGAATATGACAATTATCAGGTACATACCTGTTTCAGAATAGTTTATGAATACGATAATTATCATGTATATATGTGTTTCAGAATAGTTTATGAATATGATAATTATCATGTATATATCTGTATAAAGTTAGAGGTTGTGTAGTGTGGGGAGTTTTCTACACATTGCATTTGATTTGTAATCCTGAAACATTGGCATTGTCAACAAAGTCACAATTTTAGTGAAATGCTTTTCCAAAAGTGCATATGACAACATTTGAAACAATGTGGTTAAATACTGAATCCTTCTGTCGCCACTTTGACGTCTCTTTTCATATTTAGGGGTTGCCAACAATCAAGATGTTCTCATCTGGTCATAAAAGTTGTGAAGCAATGAATTTTGAGGGTGGATGTTCCTTGTCAAACATCATAAACTGGGTCACAGAAAAACTTGAAGAAAATATCCCACCAGCAGAAGTTCAAAGGTGTGGAAGTTGTATTACTCCTTGAAGATTAGAGCTTATGGTAAGTTGTTTTTACAGAATATTGACTTTGATTGTGTACCTTGTCCAATTAGTGTGGCTATTTATATAAGTATATATTAGGCCATTACATAATTTGAATTTCTTTTTTTCTGTATATGTGCGAGATAAAGGGTATCGCTGCAGGGTTGCATCTAGGACGTGCAATCCTGACAATCCTCCACCCCAAATTTAAGATTTCACGCAAACAAAAATCATGAAGAATGCGCTTTTTTTATATAAAAAAATTTTATGTAAAAATTTTGGTTGTCACTCAGTGGATATATTGTCCTAGTGTAGTTGTGAAACCCATCACATATTTCCTGTGTGTCACATGCTCAATTCAGACTGGTTACTAAAAAAAGTTAGGAGAGCATATGTTTGATGGTGAGGATAGCTTGGCAGGACAATGCATTAAATGGCAAAACCATTTAAAACTCTGACACTTTTTATTATTTTAGCAGATGTTTGCGTCAATAGGCGCAGTGACAGTGAACAAGCAAATTCTCATGCTGATCACATATCAGACGATGCTAGTGATGATGTGCCTAAAGATGGTGGCGCTGAAACTGAGGGTCCATCCAATGTCAAGAAAAAAAAAACAATACTTATTCAATTCAGACTGAAAAACAAAATTGACTATGGCTGGAAACAAAGTAAAAAAGTGAGATGTTTGGCAGATGGTGTGTAAAAACTGGCAAAGAAAATTCATTCACACATGGAAATACTAATTTCAGAACGTCAACTCTTGACAGACACATTGAATTACCAGCTCACTAATAGGTGATTCAGGATTCTAAACTAAGTGAAAATGTTAAAACGACATGCTTAACAGCTATGATGTGACATGCAGGAAATACATGACACTGTTTTATAAGATACAAGAGGGGTGACAATTGGCAGCCTATGGTTTGATTCTTTAACGGTAATTGTGTCAAGAAAATACTGTTATTAGAAAACAAACCTGATTGCAAAGTGCCATACTGTAATATACAGAAAACATATGTATTAAGTGTTGCACTGTAATATACAGAACACATGTTATGTATTAAGTGTTATACTGTAATATACAGAACACATGATATGCATTAAATGTTACACTGTAATGTACAGAATATATGATATGTATTAAGTGTCATACTGTAATATACAGAACACATGATATGTATTAAGTGTTATACTGTAACATATAGAACACATGTTATGTATTAAGTGTTATACTGTAATATACAGAACACATGATATGCATTAAATGTTACACTGTAATGTACAAAATATATTATATGTATTAAGTGTTATACTGTAATATACAGAACACATGATATGTATTAAGTGTTACACTGTAATATACAGAATATATGATATGTATTAAGTGTTATACTGTAATATACAGAACACATGATATTTATTTAGTGTTACACTGTAATATACAGAATATATGATATGCATTTAATACATTTATTATACTTGCTATTGCTCTGTTTGAATCTGTTGAAGTTTTTTTTACACCATACTGGGAGGCCCTAACTATCACTACACTGGCCCCCCTTTTTCAGATTCAATGGGGGCAAGTTCCCACATTTACCAAATCCTAGATGCAACCCTGTCACTATAGCAGGCATCATCAGATGACTAAAGTGACAAATAGTAACTACTAAGAAATTTTAGATATATATTATGGACAAACAGTTATTACGATTTCTAGAATATTTGATTAATTCATTGCATGAAATAATACAACTTTAGAATGTTGATATTTTAGTTGAAATTTGTATGCCCTCAGCATATCAGTGGAGGTGGCGTATTGTGCTGTGCATGTCCCGCCATCCCTTCACATTATGCCATGTCTGTGATGAATTTTGATGGACTTAATGAAATTTGGTATGATGCTTTACATAAGGAAAACCTAGGTGAAATTTGATTTTCACCATTATCTGGCAAAAGTTTATGGAGTTATTGCCCCTTTTTATGTAGACATTTGCCTTTCAATTTCATTTCTGCTGAGTTACTTTTGATGGACTTTATAGATTGATGTCATAATTAGTATGCAGCTTTACATTAAGAAAACTTGGGACTAGATTGATTTTCAACATTTTCTGACAAAAGTTTACAGAGTTGTGGTAACTTTTGAAGCATTTTATGGATCGAAGTCAGATTGGGTATGAGGCTTTACTTTCAGTTCAACTCAGTAATATTTTCAAACACTTCATTGATTTAAGCTAAATTTGGTATGAGGCTCTATATAGAACAGAGTTATGTCCCCTGTTTGACTTAGAACTTTGCCTTTAATTTTCACTGAGTAACATTTTGAAGGACTTCAGTGATTTAAGCTAAATTTGGTATGAGGCTCTATATATAACAGAGTTATGTCCCCTGTTTGACTTAGAACTTTGCCTTCAATTTTCACTGAGTAACATTTTGAAGGACTTCAGTGATTTAAGCTAAATTTGGCATGAGGCTTTATATTAAGAAACCTAGGTCATGTTTGAGTTTTACTGTTTTCCAGCAGAAACAAATGCTCAAGGTCCCTGTTGACTTCGAACTTTGCCCTTTAATTGCATCAGTTTGGTTGGGGGTTTCTGTGCATATTTAGAAGGTTTACAAAAAGAGAAAGAAATTTAAGATGTTGCAGATAACTAATGATAAGAGATAATTGATGGCTTACAAAGGTTGCACATTTCCTTTCTTTCTTTTTGTTTTCCTTTTTTTTGTTTTTGTTTTCGATTCAGGCATCCTACACATGATTTGTATTGCCCTGTCTATAATAAATTGGGATACCCTGATAACAAATTTTGAGGACAATCAGCTGTATACTTTCTGTACTGCCTCATATTTTGGACTGGGACTGACAGTCTGAATGTCATTCACAACTACCTCCAACTTATGAATAGTATAGGAGAAAAATTCAAAAAAGATGTAGGGGTCATTACCTTGTCTCTGAATGATACACTGATAATAAAATAGCTGAATGAAATCTTTGACGGAGGAAATTAAATGTTTATATATACCTCCATTTTTGTCTCGGTATGCTAATATTCATGGGAAGACACTGTATCTCAGTTGGTAGGGGTCAGACTTGTAATCCAAGGGTCATGGGTTTGATACTAGTCCAGGCCAACACAGGTCTGTTGACTCTCTGTGCCTTTAGGAAAGAGAACTTAGCTCCCTTTTCCTAAGCATGGTACATGTATATCCAATAATGTGTTCAAAGTGCCAATAAAAAAATCACAAAAAACCGTTATAAACATAAACACATTAAATACATGAATGGAATATTAAACATAAACACATTAAATACATGAATATTAAAATTAAACACATTAAATACATGAATTGAATATTAAACATAAACACATTAAATACATGAATGGAATATTAAACATAAACACATTAAATACATGAATAGAATATTAAACATAAACAAAGCAAACATCTAACAAGGAAGTGAATATCAAATAAAGAAACAAGTCTTAAAAAATAAATACAGTACTGAGTTGAAGTATTTACATAATAAATAAAATAGTAACCTATTCAAGATGCTTTAATTGTGTGATTTATTAGCATTTTATGCTCATGCTGATAATCGTATGTGCTCTCTATACAGATGACTGTTTACAGAAGTAGGTGCACAGACAGCTTTCAATGACTTTAGGTCTTGGAACCAAATTTAGTGATAATTATGAAATTTTAGAACAGTTAAATTTCTACTCAGTTATTGTCTTGCCGGTGAAGGTATGTTGAGACATAGGTATAACTTTTCAGGTAGTGACAGAGACAGAGGTATGTTGGTGTTTAATGGAACATCAGCACATGAAGGACTATTTAGATTAGTAAGATTGGTGTTTAATGGAACATCAGCACATGAAGGACTATTTAGATTAGTAAGATTGGTGTTTAACAGAACATCAGCACATGAAGGACTATTTAGATTTAGTAAGATTGGTGTTTAACAGAACATCAGCACATGAAGGACTATTTAGTTTAGTAAGATTGGTGTTTAACAGAACATCAGCACATGAAGGACTATTTAGATTTAGTAAGATTGGTGTTTAACAGAACATCCGCACATGAAGGACTATTTAGATTTAGTAAGATTGGTGTTTAACAGAACATCAGCACATGAAGGACTATTTAGTTTCAAGGCAATGCGAGTAGCCAGGATTTAACACCATAACTCTGATAGTGAGTTCAGCTTGCTAACCAGTAAGCCATTGCTGATCCTACTTTTGTATGTATTCCAGAAAGTTTGGTAAAGTTTATAAATGTTTAGCTAGCCTCAAGAAAGAAGTAGATGAGAGCAAATGTACTACACCCAGCATCAGCATAAAAGCATATTTATTTGTACAGCCGCACTGCATCACAACTGTTCTCTCTTCCTAGATCCTAGGCAGCATTTTAGAGTGGGTTTCATAGCATGTAGACTCTGGGGAGGAGGTCAAGAGAGCTAACTTTGTACATGTAGATTATTTGTACATTCTTAGACATGTTTTTGCAGCTAGCTCATGACTGTATAGTTTTTTGCTGTATATATATATATACTGTTATATCTGGTGTCCAGAAACATGGTGAAAGGATGCATCTTGATGAGTACTACACCTTCATCACAGAAATAGTCACTTTGAGCCATATTTTATGCTTCACAGACTTTAGTTAAATTTATTTCTCAGGCTTTTTACTTGTGAGAATCATCAAAAATCATCATTGTATGCATCTCTATAAGTGCTACACTCTTCCAACAAAAGAATGTCACTGTGACCTACATTTCATATTTTACTAGCTTAACTAAAGCTTTTAGCTCATGGCCACATATGATGGTTGAACACTATAAGCATACTGTTGTTCCTAGAATCATAAAACTTGATGTGTGGATGCATCTTGAGTATTACACACTTATCACAAAAGTAGATTACTTTGATCCATATTTCACATTTCACTGAGTTTGGTGTAAGTTTGTATTTCAAGTTAATTTCTCAAGCTCTGTTCATGTCAGAATTATTAAACTAGATGATTGTATGCATTTGTGTTAGTACCATACTCATACAAGAAAAAGAATGTCACTGTGAAATACATTTAACTTTACTGGCTTTATTTTCAGTTTTGTGTTTGGCTCATGCCTAAGCATTATTTTTGCATTTGATGTATTAACTATCTAGAATCATTGAACTTTGTGAGGGGTTCCATGTTGATGATCAATTCATGCTCAATGCAGAAGTAGGTCATTAAGGCCCATATTTTACACTTCATGACTAGGGTTTAATTTTGTGTTTGTTATTAATTGTTTAGGCATTGTTCATGCTAGAACCATGAAACTGATCTCTGTTAGTATCACACCTTTACAACAAAAAAAGCTCACCATAACCATATTTCATCTTTTACTGAATTTAGTCAAGCTTTTGTAATTAGCTCATGACCACAGAAGGTTTTGGCATACTATATACATTGTATCCTTCTCAGAATCATGAAACTTGCTGAGTGGATGCATCTTCATATAGTTGACACCTTTACTACAAAAGAAGGTCTTTGTGACCTTTATTTCATGCTTCCTGAGTGCTGTTCATGTTAGAATATTGACACTTGATAATTGGATGCAAATCTGTTAGTACACTGTCATTACAACAAAGAAAAATTACTTTGGCCTGCATTTGTATTCATGATAATTAATGTTTACAATGGCTGTTACAGAGGTGAGCTATGTAACCATAGATTAAATTCTTGTTACCTAAGAAAGCCATAATCCTATGGAGGAAAAAAAAAAGAGAGAAAGCAGCTTTTGATGTGAGATTTTGTACATTGCATAACTTTGTATATTGCAGTAAGAAAAATTAGTAAAGAGCAGTAGCAGATCAGCAAAAGGTAATAAAATTGGTACAAGTAACAGAACAGTATTTTGTTTCAATCAGTTATTTTTAATTTTCATTTCAGGCAATGTTGGCAATTATATTGAGGAAAAGGATACAGTGATGAAGTAATATATGAGTTCTTAAGGTATTGAAATAAAGTCTTTTTTGTATCTATCCAGAATAATTCCATATGGCACAAAACATGTTTCAAGTTGCATTTCAGCCATTGTGACATGTGGATTAAAATTTTAATATCAGTGAAATTCTTGCCTTAATGATGCTTATTTTAATCACAGCTGTTTGCCACCAAAAAGTAAGAGAATCATCTTCATGGACAGGTTATTGCATACTATCAGTGATTTATTTCTATAATACTTGGCATGCAAGGACCCTTGAACAAAATAGCTGTGGCTTAAGAGAAGTGATCTTTAATGTAGGTTTAATTAGTTATTTATTAAGTCTTTCTATGTTAAAAATGAACAGACTGTAACAGTAACTTAAAAATTGTTAAACCAAATTTCACAATAAGCTTGTCCCATTTACCAATCAATTGCTTTTCTTAAATAGCCAGTACTTGCTCTTCTTGAATTTGCTGTCATGTTTTGTATTTTATGTTTCAGATTTGTGGGGAAAAGACTGATAGTAAGTTAATAGAACCTGTGACTGAAATATATTGTCATTCATGTCAGTAAAATGTGTTTAAACTAAAACTAGAGAGGACTTTAACCTTTAACCTTTATCACACCTTTAACAGGAATCCAATTTTTGTTCTGCCTGGAGGTTGCCTTTGAAAATAAGCATGACTGAACTTTTCAAAAATGGATATATAAGTGAATTGAAAAATTACTTCATGTGATTTCACATTTATTCATAGTGTCCCAATTTTTGGCCAGGCTGCAAAGCAATTCTGGCTTATGGATCGATCTTGTCAGTCTTTCCATCTGTCTGTCTGTCTATCTGGCTTCATCACTCATTTTAAGGTTTCTGTTTAAGTCATATTCTCAGACACTATTTTTCTTAGAGTCACATAAGCTGGTATTTAGATGTGTCATGGGGAGTACTACACCTTTCAGTGAAAATTAATTTACTGTGACATATTTCATGGTCCAGTGATTTTTGTTAGCTTTCGCATTTAACTAATTTTCTCAGGCATTGTTTCCTATGGAGTGATATAACTTGGTTTGCAATTATTTCATGATGAGTAGTACTACATCCATTAGTAGATTCTATGCCAAAGTGACCTATATTTCATGGTTCAATGATTTGTGCTTAACTTTGTGTTGAATTTGGTTCCTCTGGTTTTTTGGTTTGTGTTTATGTTATTTTTTCACACACCATTGCTAGAATCATGCAAGCTGGTATTTAGTTGTGTCCGCCCATGGTTTAGAGGAACCAAAAATGTACCGTGTTTGGTATCCCATGGATAAAAATGAATGTACAGTGATTGGTACTCCATGGATAAAAATGAATGTACAGTGATTGGTACTCCATGGATAAAAAATGAATGTACAGTGATTGGTACTCCATGGATAAAAATGAATGTACAGTGATTGGTACTCCATGGATAAAAATGAATGTACAGTGATTGGTGCTCCATGGATAAAAATGAATTTACAATGTTTGATAGCCCATGGATAAAATGAATTTACAGTGATTGGTACTCCATGGATAAAATTTAATGTACAGTGATTGGTACTCCATGGATAAAAATGAATTTACAGTGAATGATACCCCATAGATAAAAATGAATTTACAGTGATTGGTATCCCATGGATAAAAATGAATTTACAATGTTTGGTAACCCATGGATAAAATGAATTTACAGTGATTGGTACTCCATGGATAAAATGTAATGTACAGTGATTGGTACTCCATGGATAAAAATGAATTTACAGTGATTGATACCCCATAGATAAAAATGAATTTACAGTGATTGGTATCCCATGGATAAAAATGTATTTACAATGATTGGTAGCCCATGGATAAAAATGAATTTACAGTGATTGATACCCCATAGATAAAAATGAATTTACAGTGATTGGTATCCCATGGATAAAAATGTATTTACAATGATTGGTATCCCATGGATAAAAATGAATTTACAGTGATTGATACCCCATAGATAAAAATGAATTTACAGTGATTGATACCCCATAGATAAAAATGAATTTACAATGTTTGGTAGTCCATGGATAAAATGAATTTACAGTGATTGGTACTCCATGGATAAAATGTAATGTACAGTGATTAGTACTCCATGGATAAAAATGAATTTACAGTGATTGGTACTCCATGGATAAAAATGAATGTACAGTGATTGGTATCCCATGGATAAAAATGTATTTACAATGATTGGTATCCCATGGATAAAAATGTATTTACAATGATTGGTACCCCATGGATAAAAATGAATTTACAATGATTGGTACCCCATGGATAAAAATGTATTTACAATGATTGGTACCCCATGGATAAAAATGAATATACAGTGATTGGTACTCCATGGATAAAAATGTATTTACAATGATTGGTATCCCATGGATAAAAATGAATATACAGTGACTGGTACTCCATGGATAAAAATGAATTTACAGTGATTGGTACCCCATGGATAAAATGAATATACAGTGATTGATACCCCATGGATAAAAATGAATTTACAGTGATTGGTACTCCATGGTACTACACTATTCATGGTTTCTTGTTTTAGATTTTGTTGATGCTATAAACATGAATTAAAAGACTCAAAGAACAATAACACTTGAGAGACAAAGATCATGTTTCCTATCTATGAATTAAAAGACTCAAAGAACAATAACACTTGAGAGACAAAGATCATGTTTCCTATCCATGAATTAAAAGACTCAAAGAACAATAACACTTGAGAGACAAAGATCATGTTTCCTATCCATGAATTAAAAGACTTAAAGAACAATAACACTTGAGAGACAATGATCATGTTTCCTATCCATGAATTAAAAGACTCAAAGAACAATAACACATGAGAGACAAAGATCATGTTTCCTATCCATGAATTAAAAGACTCAAAGAACAATAACACAGAGAGACAAAGATCATGTTTCCTATCCATGAATTAAAAGACTCAAAGAACAATAACACTTGAGAGACAAAGATCATGTTTCCTATCCATGAATTAAAAGACTCAAAGAACAATAACACTTGAGAGACAAAGATCATGTTTCCTATCCATCAATTAAAAGACTCAAAGAACAATAACACTTGAGAGACAAAGATCATGTTTCCTATCCATGAATTAAAAGACTCAAAGAACAATAACACTTGAGAGACAAAGATCATGTTTCCTATCCATGAATTAAAAGACTCAAAGAACAATAGCACTTGAGAGACAAAGATCATGTTTCCTATCCACGAATTAAAAGACTCAAAGAACAATAACACTTGAGAGACAAAGATCATGTTTCCTATCCATCAATTAAAAGACTCAAAGAACAATAACACTTGAGAAACAAAGATCATGTTTCCTATCCATCAATTAAAAGACTCAAAGAACAATAACACAGAGAGACAATGATCATGTTTCCTATCCATGAATTAAAAGACTCAAAGAACAATAACACAGAGAGACAAAGATCATGTTTCCTATCCATGAATTAAAAGACTCAAAGAACAATAACACAGAGAGACAAAGATCATGTTTCCTATCCATGAATTAAAAGACTCAAAGAACAATAACACAGAGAGACAAAGATCATGTTTCCTATCCATGAATTAAAAGACTCAAATAACAATAACACAGAGAGCCAAAGATCATGTTTCCTATCCATGAATTAAAAGACTCAAAGAACAATAACACAGAGAGCCAAAGATCATGTTTCCTATCCATGAATTAAAAGACTCAAAGAACAATAACACAGAGAGCCAAAGATCATGTTTCCTATCCATGAATTAAAAGACTCAAAGAACAATAACACAGAGAGACATAAAAGACTCAAAGGACAATAACACAGAGAGACAAAGATCATGTTTCCTATCCATGAATTAAAAGAACAATAACACTTGAGAGACAAATATCATGTTTCCTATCCATGAATTAAAAGACTCAAAGAACAATAACACTTGAGAGACAAAGATCACGTTTGCTATCCATGAATTAAAAGACTCAAAGAACAATAACACTTGAGAGACAAAGATCATGTTTCCTATCCATGAATTAAAAGACTCAAAGAACAATAACACAGAGAGACAAAGATCATGTTTCCTATCTATCAATTAAAAGACTCGAAGAACAATAACACTTGAGAGACAAAGATCATGTTTCCTATCCATGAATTAAAAGACTCAAAGAACAATAACACTTGAGAGACAAAGATCATGTTTCCTATCCATCAATTAAAAGACTCAAAGAACAATAACACTTGAGAGACAAAGATCACGTTTCCCATCCATCAATTAAAAGACTCAAAGAACAATAACACTTGAGAGACAAAGATCATGTTTCCTATCGATCAATTAAAAGACTCAAAGAACAATAACACTTGAGAGACAAAGATCATGTTTCCTATCCATGAATTAAAAGACTCAAAGAACAATAACACTTGAGAGACAAAGATCACGTTTCCTATCCATCAATTAAAAGACTCGAAGAACAATAACACTTGAGAGACAAAGATCACGTTTCCTATCCATCAATTAAAAGACTCGAAGAACAATAACACTTGAGAGACAAAGATCACATTTCCTATCTATGAATTAAAAGACTCAAAGAACAATAACACTTGAGAGACAAAGATCATGTGTTCTATCCATGAATTAAAAGACTCAAAGAACAATAACACTTGAGAGACAAAGATCATGTTTCCTATCCATCAATTAAAAGACTCAAAGAACAATGACACTTGAGAGACAAAGATCACGTTTCCTATCCATCAATTAAAAGACTCAAAGAACAATAACACTTGAGAGACAAAGATCATGTTTCCTATCCATCAATTAAAAGACTCAAAGAACAATAACACTTGAGAGACAAAGATCACGTTTCCTATCCATCAATTAAAAGACTCAAAGAACAATAACAATTGAGAGACAAAGATCACGTTTCCTATCCATGAATTAAAAGACTCAAAGAACAATAACACTTGAGAGACAAAGATCACGTTTCCTATCCATCAATTAAAAGACTCAAGGAACAATAACACTTGAGAGACAAAGATCATGTTTCCTATCCATCAATTAAAAGACTCAAAGAACAATAACACTTGAGAGACAAAGATCATGTTTCCTATCCATCAATTAAAAGACTCAAAGAACAATAACACTTGAGAGACAAAGATCATGTTTCCTATCCATCAATTAAAAGACTCAAAGAACAATAACACTTGAGAGACAAAGATCATGTTTCCTATCTATCAATTTAAGTTTTGATGATTGTTATATTTGCCAGACCAAAATAATTGGTATGCATGAGAATAAATAAATTTACAGTAACTGATGCTTGTGAACCATTTGCTTTGCTCATTCAATGGTCCTGTGCTATAGAATGTAGTTGCCAGTTAGTCTATGTTTTAATCCAATCATTGTATCTTTTATCCAAATTCATTCACTTAAAATTAAGAACAGTGTAGATTCTATCTTCAAATGTAATTATGTGTGGGAAGAGCTGAGTAAACACATGTGATCCACAAGAATGAACAAATTTATATTACATTTTTTAAAAATTTTATTTGTGATAGTCTGAAATGGAGGTTGGATTAACAGACAAAACTGTCAAAGAAATACTTATAGCTGTACCTTTAAGGGTAACAGTTCTAGTTACTTAAAAGTAGTTGAAATTCATAACCTGCTTAATTCTTTATTTCAGTGACCTTTCCTGTGGAAGATGGTACACTGTTACTTTAAAGGGAACTCAGCTACTCAAAATAGAAACAAGAGGGCTTTGGGATGGAAAAGAAGGAGAGGTACAAGGTTTTCTACTAGCTCAGACATTACTATTACAATAATCAAAGATTAGTTGAAAAAAAAACAAATGACCAAGCATTCACATTTAATTGTAATGCTTACCATTGAATCACCACACAACATGTTAGATCGATGATAAATCATTTTAGACACACTCTTATTGGTTGTTTATCACAGTATCCGATGATCATTTGTTTTTGTAAGATAACCTGGTAACAGTAATAATGCCATGAATTCTGGGACACAAAACATTTCCTACTGTGCAAGATGTTATTTTCCATAAAAAAAATATAGAAAATATCTCCAATTGATTAAAATGGATGCTTGATGGGTTGTGAATAACTGATCACTGAGCTTTAAATTTTAACTGATTCCCAACACCACTGCTACAGATCTAATATTTTAAGTTTGTATTAAAAAAAAAAATCTGAAAGTAATGCAACTACAACATAAGTTGGACACATGTCCAAACTTTGTATGCCCCAAATGTGATTGGGGACATTTGTATATACCCACAGTATTCTGTAAAAGGTATATTCATGTACCCACAGTATTCTATGGAGGATATTTTTATGTACCCACAGAATTCTATGGAGGGTGTTTTTATGTACCCACATTATTCCATAGAGGGTATTTTTATGTACCCAGATTATTCTATGGAGGGTATTTTCATGCACCCACAGTACACTGTGGAGAGTATATCTTATGTACACATACGTATTCTATATGGAGGGTATTTTTATGTACCCACAGTATTCTTTTGCTTTAGAATTAAACATATAAATTACATAACATTTTGACTTTGTTACATAATCTTTTTATGTACCCACATTATTCTGTAGTGTTATCCATATTTGTCCATGACCTCACATTTACATCTATCATGAAATTTCTTTCCACCAAAAAATTTATAATGTTTTTATAGTTTGAAACCAAATTTTGGTGTGGGATTTATTAAGAAGGTCTGAGTGGAGTTTAATTTATAAAAGAAAATTCCTTCAAAATTGGAAAGAGTTAAAGCCCCCAGTATTACTTAGAAGTCTGTCCTTGTCTCATGAATTATGTTTCTGTTCTATAACTTTTGTAGGACTTCATGGATTGATAGCAAACATGGTATAGCAATCTATGCTGGTCAAGTTCATTTTCATATACTTGAATCTAAATTTGAGTTACAAACTGTATGTGATAGACTTTTATCTTTGCCTCACAAGTTCCATTTCCATTTAACATCTTTCTAATTGAAGCTAAATTTAGTGTGGACCTTTGCTTTGACAAGACCTAAACAAAATTTGAATTTGACATGTTTGTTTTTTAAAAATATTTGATAGATTTATTGCCTTGTTTGTCTTGGAAATTTGAACTGAAATGGCTTGAAATACACCATATTGGCAGGGGCATTTGTGTCCTCTGGACACATTTCTAGATCAGTAGATAGGTTTCAATGACATTTTATGCAATGAAAATTAAAAGTCTCAATTTTAGTGCTTTCTATTTTGTAGGTTCCAGATGATGATGATCTTGATCCGTGTGATGTGGATTTAGACGATTTTTGAAAGATGAATTGGGATGAGTGTCTATATAGTGCTGAATTGTGTCAATATAGTGTTGAATTGTGTCAATATAGTGTTGAATTGTGTCATTTTATTGACATGTGGACATGTTCATCATTCATTTTGTACATATGTTGATGTATATGTTGCATATATAAATGGGATATACTGAATATGAATCTATGAATTTTGTATCAATCTTGGAATTGTGTGCAAAGTAGGTATGTAACATTGGATATTTACAAGTAATGGTGCATGATATTCCTTGATGTTTCCTTTGGTTAATTAAAAAGTTTATTAAAATTTCCTGAGTCAGTTTTGTACTCAAATGCAGATAAAACATCCAATATCTGTGCTTGAGAAGAAGATGGAGATAAAACATCCAATATCTGTGCTTGAGAAGAAGATGGAGATAAAACATCCAATATCTATGCTTGAGAAGAAAATGGAGATAAAACATCCAATATCTATGCTTGAGAAGAAGATGGAGATAAAACATCCAATATCTATGCTTGAGAAGAAGATGGAGATAAAACATCCAATATCTATGCTTGAGAAGAAGATGGAGATAAAACATTCAATATCAATGCTTGAGAAGAAGATGGAGATAAAACATCCAATATCTATGCTTGAGAAGAAGATGGAGATAAAACATCCAATATCTATGCTTGAGAAGAAGATGGAGATAAAACATCCAATATCTGTGCTTGAGAAGAAGATGGAGATAAAATTGTACTTCTCCTGCATGATTTAACTGTAAAACCATCCTTCATGCTGTTCGTAACGAAAGATTTTGGTGTTATAAATGTCACTTTTATGGGTAGCTGTTTGCAATCATAATGTTATTGAATGACTTACAGTGATTGGTTTATATCAAAATTCAGACTATGGGTTCTTGACTGTAGAATAACTTTGGGCTTTTAATGTTGGTAAATAAGGAGTAGAGTCACAAACAGCACTGAATGTTTAGGCAAACCAAACTTTGCTTGAATATCTGTCTTATAAAGTAAGCTAAAGATCCATTCAGTTTTACTTTATTTTCCACACCACAAGTGTACAGGCTTATAGTGTTATATACATTCTTTAATCCATCCATCCATCTGTCCTGTTAAGTTCTGTTTCTGTTCTGATAGTTTCTCAGGCACTGTTGAGGGCCATTCAGGTTTAATAAAACATAAGAAATAAGACATGCATACATACACTAAAAATATGGATACATTTCTGCTTAAGGACACCCAACTGCTGAAAATCTGGCGGACAAGAAGACACCATAAGAAAACAGAAATTATTAAATGACCAAAAACAAATCAAAATGCAGTAAAGAACTAATTTTTAATAGTTTATGTGGACATTTCTACTACAGATTTCGATTGCATTGCCTGATTTACCCAGTTGCCACTTATTGTTATGAATTGTGATTTATGATGTTCTTCTCTGCTAGCTGATAACTAGCAGTCATGCAAGATTCACCAGTAGCCACTGAAATCTACTCGTAACCTATTTATAACATCACTGCTGAAGGTGTTTATTGTACATAATATTGTGAGCACGCCTACTAACTTGCCTTATTTATGTCAATGAGTGTTGAAAACCTTGTTCTGTTTATGAGTGTGTGTAAGAGAGGTAATTGTTTTGTCTCCCTAAATTTTGCATTTTCTCTCTCTGTCTGTCTCTCTCTCTCTCCCAAACAAGAACCAAATTAAATGCAGTTTTTGACACATACAATGTCTGTAACATAATTAAAACTTAAATATAATTCTCTCCCTCTCACATGTATAGAATGTGGTTCTCACTATTAGTCAAGTATGCAACAATGTAGTCGTGTAGGTGCCTTTACTGATCTTAAACAAAATATTATTTGTTGTTCTAAAATTTATGACTAAAATAGTTTTACCAAAGTCTGTTCATTCCTGATCATTGAGTAAATCTTCACCTATGATGTCATCACAAAACTTTCAGGCAAAAATGATCGATTGCTACGGACTTTTACAATGGCAGATTGGCACTAAATTGGGTCAAGAAAAGCGAATGTCAGGTCTAATCATTACTAGTGCAAGGGATAGTTTAAAGCTTTTTCAACATGCAGCACGTTCATTATGACATCATAACACAACATTCACTCTAGTTTACAATGGATCACACCTCTTGGCTGGCCTCGAAAACGTAGATGTACTTTAACATTGAGTTTTTGTTGTATGTATTACTCGCGGTGTTTGTATAATGATCTTCCAAGGAATATTGATCAATGAGGAGCAAGATAAAGTGTATAATCACCTTTAAAAGGTATGTGTAATCAAATTCTCAAAATGTCAACTATAGCTGAAATAGTCGGTACCGAATAGCTACATGATCTGTACGACTTGCTTTTTAGATAGCTATGTTTGACCATATCATTTTCGGTGGTCGTGGTGGTGGGGTGGGCTTTTTTATTTTGGGAAAAGAATATTCCAGTTCTCAAATAGCTTGAAAAAATATTCTTGCTTTCATTTATTGCAAAACAAGGGCCTATTATATCCATTATATCAGCTGAAAAAAAGATTATATAGAAATTAAAAAAAGAAAAAAAAAATATCCCTCACCCCAAATTAAATGGTCTGTCCATAAGGCAAGTTAGTGTGTGCTCACAAGATCACACACTATAAACACATTCAGCAGTGATATTATAAATGGATTATGGGAAGATTTCATTGGCTACTGGCATACACTGTATTATTGATAGTTACCAGCTAACAGGGATGAACAATGTCAGTCACAATTCATAACAATAAGGCACAAATGAGTTGATCAGACTATGCGATCAAAATCCATAGTACTTGAGATTTTCTCTCATTGTGCAGTCATTCACAAATGTTTACACAGACACGTATACACAGACAAATACACTAGGATACAAGTAATACAAATGCAAGGAGAGAATCTTTATCCATTGAAAAACATACCAGATGTATTTTTAAAGGACACAAAGGTTTTCTATTTATTCATACACACTTATCATGTATATATATATAGTTGTCGAGTTATTTTGACTTGAACAATTTTGGGGAAATCTGCATAAATGTACTAAGCAACCTAAATATTCTACTGCAAAACAAATTTAGTTATACGTAGAATATCCATTATAAATTTTAGTTCTTGCAAAGCACAATGTAAATGCAGCATGAAGATTTTTCTCTTCAAAAGCGTTCTACTTGATCAATCAGAAATGATAACTTGATTTATGAAACATTTTAAATAGGCAGTTATGTATGTTAAGGAAAAAATTTGTTTCACTTTATTATTTTTTGTTTTTAAATTCTTTCATCCATGTATTCTATTCTTTTCTCTGTGAAAATATTCCACTTTCAGGAAAACTGATTACTGTTGGATTTATTAGATATTTTGTAATTTAAGTATCATGATGCTCATAGGTTGGTATGCTTGAAAGATGCACATGAACACACAAGTATGCAACGATGTAGTCATGTAGGTGCCTTTGTCTTAATCCTAGGTTGGGATGCTTAAAACATACGCATGAACACACACACACACATAATCCACATAATATTTATGATTATGTATGAGAACTTGAGTAATAGGAACACTTTGCCTCAATTCCTGTTGCATTATAGTGAATCTAAAGTAGACTTTCTCAAATTACAGTTTAGGACAAGGGGAGATAATCTTAAACAGCTGTTGGGGATCAAGTAGTAATGTTATTTTCACAAGTCATAGGAAGGGGAAATAGTACCTCATACAGTTATATTTAGTATTAGTGGGTTTAGCCACGGTTAGATTTTATATTCCTTCTATATTTGACTCGGGGACTACCTTCTCATATCGGTAACTGTAATAGACTGAGGAAGTTGATTAGTTTACTCCTGTTTTACACAAGAAGAGAATATTTTGCTGATTAGATTTTCTGCACAAAACAGCACTTACACTATACACCCAGTGTCATTTGTTGAAACCGTTAAAAAAATACATAAATATTTAATTGACTTCTTCTCAGAAACTGTGGAAGATAATTTGACCAATTTGACAGCATCCTGGCATAAAATGTTTTTTAAATTCACACAAATAATGTCAATCTGCCACAACATATGGCTACCGTTACCTGATTACTAATAATAGGGAAACCTTCAAATGACTTCTCAGACAAAACTAAACAGAATTTTGATTAGATTGGGCTTAAAGCATCCTGTCATAATGGGCTTCCTTGGCATAAACAATTAAATATGGCGTTGATGCTAAAATTAGAACCAAACAAAAAAAGACAAACATTTGAATTACTTTTTTTCAATCACCAATTAACAGAATTTGACCACATTTAACAAAAAGCATCATGGAATGAAGAAATTTTTGATCTATATAAATGCTGCTGATCGGTAATCGAATATGGTTGATACTGCAAAAAAATTCTTTAAATGATTTCTTCTATAAACAAAATCACTGTCATGAAGGACTTTATAGTATATATATATATATATATATATATATATATATATATATATATATGACCGCTGTTACTAAAACAATAGAACAAGGTGTGTGAGTGTGGGAGATTTATAGCAGTCATTAAACAACTTCTCATAAAATGTTCAACAGAATTAACAATAAATTTGGCTGAATGCATCCTTGCTCTAAGGGCTTTCAAGCTTGTACAAATGATCCACCATATATGTCCACCATCATTAAAAATGGAAAAATCTTTGAATGACTTCTCAACAACTGCTCAAGAGAATATGACCATTTTGGATAGAAATGCATCCTGGCATAAAGGCCCTTGCTCAGTGTTTGTTAAATGTTGCTGATGTGCCATAAAATATGGATAAGCTACATAATACATAGAATACATATGCAATCAACATCATAGGAAGAAATTTAGACAGAAAGCATCCTATGGCAGGAATCATGTAACCAAGCAAAGTGTAGGAAAACTTTGCTCGAACTGCCCAATTTCACTCAGTTTTACTAAAGACCCTCTCTTCTTAGTCAAAACAAGGGAGCAAAATTAATTCTGTCCATAAGAGAAACAATTAGAAGTAGTTTTTATGGATGAAATGTCAAACTTGTGATATCATATGATTGGATAAGTTCTTAAATAACATAAATTGTGAACAGTAATGTAATGGCTTTACCTATCATTACATTGCTAACAAGTTCATTAGGTGTTTGGTGTTGAGCTTGTCTGATGAGTGTTACAAAACGAAAGGCTTCTGAACATAGGTGATGTGAAAAACCATAGAAATTCCGCAATGTGTTGGATCAGAATGATTTTAAAATAGTAAATTAGGACCAAAAGGGATTTTGGCATTGGTTGTTGTTTAAAAGTCACCACCACCATCACCCTAAGCATTATTATCATTATATCAATAAAAACGTGATACTTTAATCTGCATCTTGTTTTCTTCTGTTATTTTTTCTTTCTTTCTTTCTTTAATCTTTCTTAAGTGACCATAATTATACAGATATATTAAAAATTTGCTTTACAGTCTTCTTTCAAGTCTTTCACTTTGGATCAAGTTTTATGATTACAAAGAAGACAAGTGCATAAAAGGCAACCTTGTAAACTCTGCAGTAAAGTTTTTTACCTGTCATTGGAGAATGAAAATAATGTTACAGTAACCTTGTTCTGGAATGGTTGAATTACCCTCTGTAAGATGCCTGCACATGTCAAGTTTCATGAGTGTACATGGGATAGGGTTCAAGATATTAAGGGTATAACAAGAAAAAAATTCACTTTTGTGGCAACAAAAGAAAATTGCTCAAGTGTGAATATATGGTCACACTGATCTAGTTTTGGTATGGTTGAGTTGCTCTTGTTAAAATGCATCCAAATACCAGTTTTCAGAATATTGAGGGTGTAGCAAGAAAACAAACATTTATTTACAAAAATCACTAAAGTGTGAATATATGGTCATATTGACCTAGATTTGGTATGGTTGTCTTTTTCTTAAGAGGCATCCACATACCAATTTTTATTAGTGTAGGTGAAATAGGGTCCAAGATATTGAGGTTGTAATAAATGATTGCTGAATATTCAAAAGTCACTGAAGCAAACAATAGGTCACACTGACCTAGTTTTTGTATAATTAAATTACTTTCTTTTTGATGCAACCGAGACACAGGGTCCAATATATTGAGGTGCAGCAAACAGAAAATAGGGTACAAGACTGAGGGTTTAACAAAAAACAACTGAAACACAAAATTCAGTCTTGTTTGAAAATTAGGTCAGACTGACCTAGTTTTATTATGGACGTATTACCATTGTCAAGATGCATCTAGATGCAAGTTTTCATGAACATAGCTAAGTAGCGGCAAAGGTATGAAGGGTGATGCAATCAAAGGTTAATTTTCCTCATTAATTATAATACACACTATTGACGTCATTCATGATGAAACTTTAATTACTTAATTATGTAATCAATACATTTATGATACTACTACTACTGCTACTACTACTACTAATTGATGATGCAAGAGCAAGTGACTTTAATGACTTTTTAAGTATTATAATAATCGTAATCCGTACATATTTCTGTGCTTATTCCAATATATGGAACAAATTATTACTTTCAACAAAACCATTTGATATTGAACTTTTGATTATTTATCTTTATAAATATCTATAATGTAGAAAGTTGAATTTAATAATGTAGTTATTGTGATATTCTGTATTTGGTTGTTTGTTCTGATCTGTTTATATTACCACTGTGAAGGTTCTTTCCTGGTGATAGGTCAGAGAGAATTGAAGCATTTCATGTTACCTACATAGCAAAAGAACCTTGTATGGTTAGCACAGTTAATACAATTTGGAATAATTTGTAAACTCTGCATTTTTAGAAGTTACATGACGTATTCAAATGTGTGCAAGACTAAGATCATTGCTGTTAAGTTTACATTTACCACCATTCAACATGATGTAAGGGATAAAAATGATGATGATAATGATGATTAGCACAGATAAATGTTTATTTCACATGGCAATTATTGAAAGCAAAGAATACATATATTCTTCAACCATTTCAGCAATATCTTTCAATTAATATGGTTATGAGAAACTGAGATTATGAATTACTTGATATTATGTACAATATGATACTCTCTTTTCCAACACAAAAGAAAATGGACTGAAGGAGAAACGTAATGACAAATCACCTCACACCAGGATGCAGAGCAATGTCAATAGTAATAATAATAATAATAATAATAATAATAATAAAGTTTTCAAATAGTTTATATTTGGGAATAATACTAATAAATAATTGCAACAGTAATAATAATAATAATGATGGTAATAATAGTAACAATATTTAGTGGTAGTAGCAAGATAAATCACAGTGTAGTCATTGTCATCTTTGTCATCATCTCTTTGTGTGAAGACTGGGGGAAGAGCCCAAATATTTTGTATGTGTGGTAAGATAGTAAATATCAGCACATGTCATATGTGCTTTGTGACACAAGTGATAGAACTAATTTGTATATTTTCATCGAATAAATTGCACCTTGTCCAGTCTTAACAAGTATTTTCTGTACGAGTCTTGCAGAGATAAACTTGCTGCAAATTATATTATGAACACATATTACAGAATGAATATATTTCAACAGTTGCTTAAAATTGATGTTTACAAAGGAGTGAAGGACAAGGGGAGAAATACAGACAAAATTCTTCTAATTAAGATCCTGTCACTGTGATACATTTATAATTCAATTGCAATACAGCTTCCTTTTAAATAAATATAATAATAATAATAATATTTATTATTATTATTAGTAGTATTAAAATTAAAATAATAATAAAAGTGATAATGAGTTTGATAATAATCATCAGGAAAAAAAAAAATGTGTTTCCACTTTCCAGTCAACTGACTGTCCCTGTTTCTCATTGCCAACCTCAGGACTTTTTACCACCAATGCAAAAAAAAAAAAGTTAAAAAAAAAAAAAAAGTCACATTCTTGAAATTGATTTGCGCATCTGATTGAGCTGGTTTTGCCCAGTACATTGAAGTGCTTGAAATATTTGATTTACATATAATGTTAAAAAATAATAATAATACAAAAAAACCCACCTGCCTACCCTGATTTAAACCAGTGCAATAGGAAACACACATTTGTTTTTTTTTTGTCAGTATATTTAGAAAAAGTGGGAAAAGCTGAGAGCCATATAATAAAAAGCATTCTATAATGTGAGTGATAGAGGTCACTTATTCCACATAAGACTTTTTTCTTTCTGACTCGTTTGTTGCAAGAAACACATCCCTTTGTCTGATAAAGCAAACTGCCCTTGGGTTGTTGGGCACTCCATTTCTTATCAGCTGCAGTACAGATCCATTAAAAACTAAAACAATAATAAAAATGATCATGAGTTTTATAATAATGATCACGAGTATGTGTAAAAACCATTGGAAATGCTCAGATACATATAATAAATAGCATTCAACCATGTGCGTGATACAGGTCAGTTATTCCACTTTCTCTTTATTTTATTATAAAAAAACCCAATTAGTTTTACATAAAAATATACATTCATATGAATTTAAAACTAATATCTGGTTGCTTGTGGTGCTAAAATAAAAAGCCCAGTGTTTATTCTGCAACATTTTCATTTCAGTTGGTAAACAAAGCGTTCTTCTATTTGAATAATTTGTTACAAGAAACACATCCCTTTGTCTGTTAAAGCAAATTGCCCACAGATAGATAGGCTCTCCATTTGTTATCAGCTGCAGTACAGATCCATCATGAGACGGCTAATGAATGTTATTAGAGTTGAATCCAAGAACAAAAATGTTGTCATCCCTATCTACACTTATTCCAAATGGTTGTCTGGGGTTGCCAGGACTGTAGGTAAACAGCTTCTTATCGTCCATGTTGAAACAGAAAACAGAATTCAATCCGCACACTGTGATGTATACTCTTGTTCTAGCGTCATCTGAAGCTACATAGTTCCAGTCATCATTTGAATCATCATACTGGAAAGAAGACTTTACATCTCCACTCGTGGTAATCAGATTCAACTGACATTTTCCATTACCCCAGTTTCCCGTCACAAACATCTTTCCATTCCCAGCATCTGAAATTCCATAGCACCCATGGATAGTGGTTATCACACTGATTTGACTGATGACATCATTCCTGACTGATAGAATCTGGATTTTGTTTTGATTAGGTATGGTTAATGCCACCTCTTCGTCATCTACCACACAGATGTCTGCTGGATTTCTAGCATTACTGTAATTGTGTTTGTCGTCTCGTAGCTTTCTCTGATCTGATTGTAATATGATGGTAGTTGCAACTTGATCTTTTCCGTCATCAGAAACTTTTGTATGTCACTCCCATATTTGTGGACTGTTTCAAAGAGAAAATGAGAATTTCTCACAGCATGTACTAACGTCAGACATTGATGATTCTCTTCTTGTTTCCTGATAGCCTCTTCTTTGTAGATTATGCACCCCCGTCTTCACTTTTTTCTCTAAATCGTCTAAGACTGTGTTTATTTTCTTTCTCATAGCTCTAATTTGATCGGTCAGTCCATTAACTTGGGACTTGAGATCACTAACATTGGACTCATTTATCTCCATAAACTTCATTAAATGCGTCTTAATTTTTGTCAGTTCACCAATGATTTTCTCTGACTTGATATCACGCAGCAGAGCTGAGAGCTATTCATTTAAGTCTATCACTTGGGAGCATGTTTTATGACTATGGAGAAAGCAAATGGCACAACAGGCAACGTTGTGATCGTTGCAGTAGAATGTTTTATCCTCTCCATCGTGTTCAGTACAGGTAAAACCTTCAGCACATTTAATCACATCTTCCATATTATCAGGTAATTCCTCAATCTTAACAACAATATGATTCTTTGACTGCTTCTGTTTTCTATGAAATTTTACGCACACTCCGCACATGGCTTCTTTGCACATAGCACAGAACCCTTTTGCCGGGACAGATTTGCCCTCAGAACTACATGCACCACACACGCGATCTACTTCCGATTTCATTGGTAAGATTGATTGTACAACTATGTTCCCTGGAAATAGAGACGCCCATTCACTTGATGGTTTATCCCGTGTTGCAGGACCTGCGATTTGTCTACATACCGGGCATTTGATGTCACTCAGTTTCTGGAGTTTCGGAGCTTCCGTTGTTATGTGGGATTGCAGGCAACTCTGGCAGAATGTGTGGGCACAAGGTAGCTGTCTTGGTTGGTTGAATTGCCCCAAACAGATAGGACAGTTTTGCTCATCGTCATGGTCTATTTTAGTAGTCGCCATCATAGTCAATAAAAAGTTTACCTTGTGCAAAACAGACTACAATTGTCATGAAAACGAATAAGTCTGAAAATTTTACACACGCATGGTTTGATCACGCACGTTTAGAATACACGTTTAATATCTTCCACGATGGATCGGGGCGCCCTCTATCTCAGGGAGCAGTTTTTGTTTAATATTACAATTACTAGTGGGAGCAGTTATTAGTTAGAGCTTGCACGTAAACTACTATACCACACATCTCCACTCTTGTGAGATTAAGCGAACATCACATTTTGCTTATGACTAGATAGGGAGAAAAAAAGATGAATCATTGTCCACTGAAAGAATTTGACAGAACTGAATTCTGTACTAGGTTACTGTAACCTTGCACAGGATAGTCCTGATTATAATACCATAGAAAACTTACAAGTCCAATTCTAAGTCAATAATTCAGAAATTGGGTACTAAACTATCTACTCGTTCGCACGTTTGTGAAAGTCACTTTCGTAGACAAAATCACTGAATCTGGCTGATTTTCGGACGACTCTACCACTCGACGTTCGCACTGGAGTGTCTGGATTGTTGGGCTCTTATGTATGATGTTTATATAATATTATAATTATTTTAGGAAATAATAAATGTTTCTTGACTTTAATATTTGCTCAAACCTTAATGTTATCCATAAGGTTTACATGTTTAGCTATTGTCCTTGAATTAGGTTGTTTACTTAGTATTTGAGTTCAAGGACGGTTTTGGTAAACAAGTCGTTTATTTAATTTGAAGTCAGGGTTGATTTTGCTTACAGATACAACTAGAATTTCCTTTAGCGTTGTGTTAAAAGTCACATACACCATACACTTTTCTAGAACATTCTGTCATGTGATCTTTCTTTATACATACCATGTTTAGTGGCAAGTTTTTAGTTTCTACCTTATCATCAGTCTATAAAGAGTCATTGCAGTTGTGAAAAATCATTCTAAATTCAGAGAGATGAATTATGTGTTTCAAAAGATTCACTGGATTTACTTATAGTGCTCATTCTCTTTTAGGATTTTGAATTGGCGATTTTGGGATTTATGAGAACTTTTTCAAAGATATTCTGGAGTACTTCATTGTGGCACATCAGTACATTAAAGACTACTGGCACATCAGTACATTAAAGGCTATGGGCACATCAGCACATTCAAAGATACTGAAATTCATTCGGAACATTCTATATTTAGGACTTGTGCTTAGGACACTTAGGAATTTTGGATTATTTGGATTTTAATTAACGTTAATGTAAGTGTCTGTTGAATTTCATTTTAATTATCTAGAAATAAATTCCTTGTTGATTTTTACTTGATTTGTTGGTTTCATTTTCTTTCTGTAACATTTTTCTTAGACCATAGAGTCGTAACATGACCCACTGGGTACAGCTGGTTTGCAGAGGGTGGGCTGCTTTGGTTCACGCTGGGTGGTCGGATCATCAGGTGGTGGCATGGGTTCCATGTTATTGAGAGAAGTTGTGATGGAATCCCAATGAATTCTGACTGAACAATGTGGGGACTTTATTGCACTGTCTGTAGATGAGTTTGTATTGACTGGAAATTGATTCTCAGAGCTTCTCATCCGCTGTACATGGATTCGATTGCACCTGAAGATCTTCGGGGGGGGGGGGGGTACCAAGTAACTTCTCTGGTCTTTGTCGGCTTAAATAACTATGCCTGGTGTTTATCTTATCATTTCCATGCCGTTTGATTCTGACGCTGACTGCCTCAGCAGTGTCTAGTAAATTATGTGCATAGTGGCGCCGGTTGTAAAATAATACATATCTCTCTTTTGTCTTAAGGTCCCTCTACATGACGATTTTGAGGTTTGGCCACTTGGGGTTTAGTTTCTTTGCAATAGTGGGCAAGGTGGTTCTCGTCTGGCGTACCATCATAGCAGTCGTCGGTGTGGCCCTATAAGCCATTAAGGCAAGGAATATATCATTCTGTTTAAGAATGGACTTTGCTATTTTGACACCACTTTCTGCTTCACCGTTCGCTTGTGGGTAGTGGGGACTGGTAAATACTTGTCTGAAGTTGTAAATGTGCAAATGTGCTCTTTAGCTTTCCAATTACTTGCTGTGAGGTTGTTTTTGTTAGATGTATAATTTCCAAATAGCGTGAGAGGTAGTCAATAGCTACCAGATATCTTTCATGTTTGACTTCACAAATATCGATTGCAATTTTCTACCATGGTCGGTCTGGTCGGTAGGTTGTCTTCAGTGGTTCCCTCCTCTGTGCTGGCTTCCTAATCTGACAAAATTCAAAGGTTTCTCTATTGTCTTGGATCTGTCTCGAGATTCCGGGCCACCACACACAATTTTGGGCTCTCTCACCGCACTTGGCTAATCCCTGATGACCCTCGTGGACAAGAATTTCTAACCGTAAGACAGTAGGTATGATAACTCTGTCCCTAAAGAGAAATAGGTCGTTCTAAATGGAGAGTTCACTGCGTACAGCAAAGTATGGATGTACATCTAGGGGACAGCTGTTTATCTTATCTGGCCATCCATTTTTGGTGAAAGCCATTTTCTCTTCGCATGTGGCTTCCTGACCTAGGAGAGGGCTCAGAGAAAGAGTGTCTGGAATCATCAAAAGCTTCCCAGTTACGTACTCTGCCTTTGCGTTGAAGCGTCTCTAGTGCATCAACAGTCGCTGACAATTCAAAGGAGACAGATATAAATCATGCGTGTTGATCAGTAGCACTAAAGGTTTGTGGTCGGTATGCAAGCTGAACAAGTCGAGTCCAACAAGATGTCGTGAAAACTTTTCACAGGTCCACACACATGCAAGGCACTCCTTCTCTATCTGTGCATATTTAAACTCTGCTGGGGTGAGAGTTCTGGAACAAAAGGCAATCGGCTTGAGTTTCTGTCCATGTTGTTGGAATAATGCACCACCAATACCATAACTGCTGCAATCAGCGCTGACAACTGTTAACTTTCCAGGGTCGTAAAATGCTAAAACTGGTGTAGATATCAGCATCTCCTTGACGTTCGTGACGGCAAAATTTTGGTCTGGGCCTCAATAACAAGCAGTGTCTGATTTCAGCATCTCCTTGACGTTCGTGACGGCAAAATTTTGGTCTGGGCCCCAATAACAAGCAGTGTCTGATTTCAGCAGGTCCATAATTGGTCGCATTATTTTAGAAAAGACTGGGAGAAATCTACCAAAGTAGTTGATCATACCCATGGTGCGAGGAAGCTCACTGATATTTGATGGAGCAGGTAGCTCTTTCACTGCGGCAACCTTTGCTAAATTGGGGAGTATGCAATCTGAGCTGACTACGTGACCGCAGAATTCCAGTTTGTTCTTCGTAAATTCACATTTTTCTTTGTTGACCTGAAGGCCACTCCTATTGAGCTTCTCCAGTACCAAATTTAGGCATCTGTCATGCTCCTTCAAGGTTCTACCATAAATAAGTATATCATCCATAATATTCTCTGCTCCTTCATTTGCCAGTCAGCAGCTCTTACTTTTCTCTGGAAAATCTCTGGTGCTGACGTAATACCAAATGGGACTGGTTTAAAGCAGAAGCGACCCAGCGGTGTAATAAAGGTAGTCAGCTTTGCACTTTCTGGATGTAAAGGTATTTGATAAACTCCCCTTTCTGCGTCAAGTTTGGAGAAGAGAGTGGAGCCTATCAGCTTCGGTGATATATCATCTAAAGTAAGGAGCATATATCTTCCCAGTTTGACAGCCATATTAAATTTCTTCAAATCGAAACAAATTCTGACTGACATTTTTCTTCTAGACTGATACCATAGGGGCACACCATTCTGTGGGCTCAGTTACTTCCTCAATGGTGCTTTCTTGCTGCTTATGGAGCAACTTTTCTTTCACCTTAGACAACAAAGGGAATGGTACGCGCCTGGGTGCAGCTATACTGTATGGTTTGGCATTATCCTTGAAAACCTGGCTCACACTTGAGCAGGCCAAAGTGCCCAAAGGCTGTTTCGTTGATCTCTTCAACTGATTTCACAAGACCCATTGCATGAGCACCTGCGCGTCCAAGGAGACTGTTGGCACGTTGTCCCTTGATGACAATTGTCCGAAACTTGTGCGATACTTCCTAAGATGTAGTATGTGTCATAAACTCGCCTCTTGAATCCAGAATCCATCCAGGGCTGCACAACGTGGATTCCAATTATCTCAGCTTTGGGTTTGTTTGAAAGAGAGTTGTAGGTTGCTTCCGACTTAACTGTTGCGTCTGCTCCAGTATTTATCTTGAAGTGAACCGAGGCTCCACAAATGTTCAAAATCACACGACACGCCTCACTGTTGTCATCGCACATAGCTACTGAGCCAAGGAAGAATGCTGCTTGGTATTCTGCATAATCTGTAGCCGGTGTTTCATTGAATGTGACCTCATTTACTCTTCTTGAGCGACATACAATGGCAAGGTGGTTAAGCTTGTTACAACTTCTGCACCGTTTTCCTTTAGAGGGACATCTTTCACCTCTACCATGCCACCTGTTGCATTTGTGACATGTTTGTTGCGCTGTTCCTTATTTGGTTTTCGCCACTGACGCGGTCCATTTCGGTTGGTTGATCCTGGTTTAGTGACTGATGCCTTGTTCTGTTTCGAAATTTCATCCAGATCTTTGATTGTTTGACTTTGGTCGTGTATCTGAATTTTTCCAGTTCGGACTGTCTCGCTGTTTGTATGACTTTCGCTAAGGTAAGGTCAGCCCCCATTTGTAGCTTTTCGGAAACATCTTTATCCAGGATTTCAATTACAAGACGATTCCTTACTGCTTCGTCCTTCTGTGCGCCAAAGTCACAATGATCGGCAATTTCATACAGTTTTCTTACGAATTCTTCCACGGACTCTCCTGGTTCGTGACTAAGTTGGTGGAAACGTGCCCTTTCGTGGATTACATTGCTTTTGGGGACGAAGTAATCATCACATTTCTGCAAAACTGGGACGTATTTGTCGGCATCTTCGTCATCAGCAAACTCAAACGATTTAAATATTTGTTCTGCTTCTTTCCCCATTGCATATATAACTGAACTTACCTGAACTGCCTCATCTTCTTTATTTAGTTTGGTGGCGATCATAAAGCGCGCGAATCGCTGTTTCCAATCCGGCCACTCCACTGGATTTCCAAAGTTAAAGCTCTCAGATTCCTGGAATTTCGTCATTTTGATTCGCTACAAACGCTTACGCATCTTTTTGAGTCACGTCTGACACGATGTCATTTAAACTAGGAAGTCTCAAGTTGTTACGCACACTGGGTTTATTCACGCACGTTCAGAATACACATAAGATATCTTACATGATGGATCGCTGCGCCCCTTATTTCAGGGAGCAGTTCCTTTCTAATATTGCAGTTATTAGGGGGAGCAGTTATTAGTTAGAACTAGCATGTAAACTACTATACCACACAACAATTTCCTTCTAGAATGATCATTTGCGCGACACAATAACTCGTTGAACGATATTGTTATTTCTTTCCGGTTTGTTGATAAAAAAAGATGTAAATATAGACTCGTACCTTACATCACGTTCGGCTCATAAGTATCCATTGGATCCTCCTGAACGTAGCTCATAGAAAGTAGCTCAGACAGAGGTAAGTATGGATAATTCCGGTATCGAACGATGAGCTCCGCCCACTGAGTTACTGTTGCTCCGGCTCACAAGCTATCGTCAAAATATCGGATTTTGTAACATCAGCAATATATTCATTGGAAAATATTCCCGACAATATTTCTGAAATTTCCTACCTGATTGCAAGAATCTTTTAGATCGTATGTTGAAAAAAGGCTTGAACTACTACACACAAGGATATATCCACGAAATTAGGATTTCCGATGGCGAAAGTCAGATAAAAAGTTGCCGCACGTTGCTGGCGGTCTATGATAAAGAACGAACATCCTCACAAACTTCAAGTAGACATTTCACTAGAAGACAACAAACTAATAGACTCTTTCTGTTCTTGCAAAGATAGGTATGTTTATTAATTAAATAAGAATTTCTAGCATGACTTCAGTAATGTTTTTATTTTTATTTTAAATTTAAAATAAAGCTTTCGTTATGTTTTCGCACCAATTAAATTTATATTGTACATGTATAATTGTCATGTTAGAATGAAAAACCAAGTAGTTTTTCTGATCTACGATAAAAAAGTTTTTATTTACTATCAATTAATAATTTAATTATGTTTAGGAAAAACATTAAAGTTACAATAAATAAATAAACTATTTATACAAAGTTTCCGGAGTGATTGAACGGAGTGTTTCACGTTTTTATATCGCGTTAACATGTATCCTCAGCGGACGGATACAAGCATTTTATAAGAATATGATTGATAAACCAGTAAATTTAAATTATTTCATATCCATGTAAAATGATCATTTATCATAATCTCTTAAAAAAGGAAAAATAATAATGGCACATCAAACACAGGCACTTTATTCTATCAGTCGAAAGGGGAAACTAATGATAATATCCTCCGCTACTCCCAATTAACACAAGGTAACTAACTCTCGCAGTTCAGAATCTGACCCCTCGATGATGATTCCGTTCTAATTTTTATATACAATCTGCGCATTTAGTCACTCATAACTTGCACCACTGTAAAGAAAACATTCCACACCTTTCGCCCATGTACCATTTAAGTACCTTACTGATCATGAATGGCCACTTTTACGCAAAGTGTATCCATTGCTTCGTGTCTTGTCCACTATGCACAGGTTTTCGAAGACTACACTTCGGTCTACTTCGGAGTGAATGCAACTATTGGGCATTATGTATATAAACAATGAATATTCAAAGGCAAATATAATGAACTAACAAGCTGTTTCAGAGGTCATGCAAATGAAAGGACATGGCACTTTATTTGAAAAAGAAGCAGTGCTCTAATTTGATTCAAGGGGGACACATTTCAGCTACTATTCAAATGAAAAGCCAATCATGTATACATAAGCAACTTGGACCAAATACATTTCTACTGTACATGGCTGAACAAGGGAGAGACGGAATAATTTCACTTTGATTACATTATTTGGTAAATAAAGTTGGATAAGGACAGCTATGATACAGAAGTTATTACATAGCATATGAAAAGTTTGTACAAAATGAAACAGAAACATTGTGATCTTTAGAAGTCACTGGTCTATGGACAATAGGAATATTCAGGTTATATACAAAGGTAAGATAAATAGTTTTGGTGATATGCAAATTGTTGGCTTGGAAACATGAAATATGTTCTTTGCTGGATTCAACTTTGTTGATGAAGCAACTTTTCTCTCCCATCAGGATAGGTCAAAGTGGTATGAAAATAGTGAGAATTGATTGTAGTTTGTTTCATGCAACAATTATATAAAATGTTTTAATATGAATTTTTTTTTTTTTAAAACACACAAGTCTTCTACAGTGATTACTACATATAAAAACACATTTATTTAATACATATTTACCTCAACGTGTGTGTGCTGTTATAATATTCAAAATCACTTCTTTACCAACAAGTTTTAAAAGTAAATGCTTTTTTTCTTATTATTTCTTTCTTCATAAAGTTAAGAAAGCATTCCAATATTCAGACCCTACCATATCAATTTTTTTTCAGAGTATTTAGTCTTTGGAATATTTAATAATGATACAGAGAATTTATAAATGATCTAGATAACAGTAACTTTTGATACACAAATATGAACATTAATACAAAGAAAAGTAGAGTATAACTTTTATTTGATAAAAACCAGATGTATTTGGTAGGGGAGTTTGTTTACACAACCCCACCCCCACCCAATATAATAAAGAGATCAATATATTTCAACTTAGCAAAAATTGTGGGATTAAATTGTTAATATCGTATCAGCACTATACATGTTGTGTCAACATTCTCATCATAGCATTGGTCCTTCATCATACTGCTGGCTTACTGAATACAGGCAGATTCTCATCTTAAACTTCCTGTTCACAATATCTAGTCTTTCAACTTTGTCTTGTCATTGCCACATGTATAAGACATATTCATTGGAGTCAGGGTTACAAACTCTCATGAAACTATAACCTACAGTAACATTAATTCCCATATATTTATATATATATATATATATATATATATATATATATATATATATATATATATATATATATATATATATATATATATATATATATATATTGTTACGACTCTATGGTCTAAGAAAAATGTAACAGAAAGAAAGTGAAACCAACAAATCAAGTAAAAAATCAACAAGCAATTTATTACTAGATAATTAAAATGAAAAATCAAAAAGTCACTTACAGTAATGTGTTTTGAAATCCTAATAATCCAATAAGAATGATTGTTCTAATCACAAGTCCTAAATATAGAATGTTCCGAATTCACGGCTGTGTCCTTGAATGTTATGATGTGCTAATGGTCTCCAAAGTCCTGATGTACTTGTAATCTTGATGTGCTGATGTCAAAATGAAGTATTCCAAAATATCTGAATAAGTTCACATAAATTCCAAAATCATCAATTAAAAATCCAAAATCCAAAAGTTTATGAGCACTGTTATAATCCAATGAATACTTAAAATAATTCCTCTCTTAGAATTTGGAATGAATTTTCACAACTGTAATAGCTCTTTACAAGACTGATGGTAATGTCAAAACTGAATAAATGTCCACCAAACATGGCATATATAAAGATTGGTCACATGACAGAATGTTCTAGAATATGAGTCATCTTAATGGAATTCTACCTGTAAACAAAATTCAACCTTGACCGTCAAATTGAGAAAACATATTGATCAAAACAACCTAACTCAAGGACACTAGTTAAACATGTTTTTCCTGATAAACATAAAGATTTAAGCAAATATTAAAGTGAAGAAACATTTATAATTTCCTAAAATATTTATAATATTATATAAACATCATACATAACACCTCCCCTCATAAAGAAAAAGAAAGATTTTTATAATAAAACTTTCTTTTGAATATACATCTAATACTACAATAACCAAAAATACATAGGAACATGTTTTATGATACTGGACTTAATTACATCAAGCAATATTACATTTCTAGGCACGTGAGAGTGCATCTGCAATCACATTGTCTTTTCCCCTGATGAGTTTGATGTCAATGTTATATTCTTGCAATATCAAACTCCATATCAACAATCTCCGATTTTTATCTTTCATTTTGTTGATGAAAGTAAGGGGATTGTGATCACTGTACACAATAATTGGAGAAAGAGCTGAGGTAACATACACTTCAAAATGCTGTAAAGCCAATATCAAAGCCAAACATTCCTTCTCAATTGTGGAATAATTTTTCTGGTGCTTGTTTAGTTTTTTAGAAAAATAACACACAGGGTGATCCACACCACTTTTGTCTTCCTGAATCAATACTCCACCAACCCCTACATCACCTGCATCAACAGATAATTTAAATGATTGGCTAAAATTTGGTGCAGAAAGAACTGGTGCATTCTTAAGCATGGCCTTTAACTTGTCAAAAGATTCCTGACACTTGTCAGACCAATGAAATTTGGTTTTCTTACTCAATAAACTTGTCAAAGGTTCAGCAATTTTGGAAAAATTGGAACAAAATTTCCGATAATATCCAGCCATACCTAGAAATCGCATCAGTTGCTTTTTACAAATTGGAACTTGAAATTCAGAGATAGCTTTGACCTTAGCTTCTATAGGTTTAACTTGACCTTGTCCCACAATATGTCCTAAAAATGTGACACAAGCATGGCAAAACTCACTTTTGCTCAAATTAATTGTCAGATTCGCATCGCTGAGTCGATCGAAAGAATTTTCGAATGGTTTCCAAATGATCTTCCCAGGTGTTGTAGATAATGACGTCATCGATATAAGCGTCACAATTATCAAGACCAAATGTTATCATGTTCATCAGACGTTGAAACGTTGCAGGTGAATTTTTCATTCCAAACGGCATGACTTTATATTGTTAAAGTCCATCTGGAGTTGCAAATGCTGAAATTTCTTTTGCCCTTTCCGTCAGTGGAATTTGCCAGAATCCTTTTAAAAGGTCAAACTTGGTAACACATTCCGCATTTCCAATTTTATCAATGCAATCGTCCATTCTTGGGATCGGAAATGAATCAGTTTTGGTGACACTGTTGACTTTTCTATAGTCAGTACACATACAGAATGTATTATCTGGCTTGGGAACAAGAATACATGGTGAACTCCAGTTACTTTTACTTGGTTCTATGAAATCATTCTCCAGTAAATACTGAATTTCTTTCTTCAGATAGTTCTGTTTGAGAGGATTCATCCTATAAGGATGCTGTTTCACAGGCGCAGAATCTACAATGTCAACGTCATGATAAATTTTACTTGTTCGTGTTGGAACATCAGGAAACAAGTGCTCATAGTCATGTAATAGCTGTTTTAGTTCATTTCTTTCCTGTTGTTGTAGATGTGAAAGTTTCTGGTCTAGGTTGTTCAATATTTCTGAATTCCGAAGATTGGTTATACCAGAGTCACTATAGTCTGATTGTATTCCATCGTTGATATCTTCACTGTGTGGGACAGGTACAACTAAATTAACAGAATAATTAGCTGGGCTATCTCTGTCAAAATATTCCTTTAACATATTTATATGACAAAGTTGTTTCTGTTTCCGTCTCCCAGGAGTGTTAATGATATAATTTAAGTCATTTACTTTCTTTTCAACGGTATAAGGACCATAAAATTTAGCCTGAAGAGGATTCTGAGGTATGGGAAAGAGAGCCAGAACTTTGTCACCAGGTTTAAAACTCCTTTCCTGTGAATTTCTGTCATACCTTAATTTCATTTTTGACTGGGTAGTGTGAAGATTAGTTCTTGCTACTTCACAGGCCTTTGACAACTTGTATTTGAAATCAGAAACATAATCAAGAAGATTAATCTTTGAGTCTTCATTTGAAAGTAGTTTCTCTTTCAATAATTTCAGTGGTCCACGGACAGTATGACCAAAAACTAGTTCAAAGGGACTAAAACCCAACGACTCTTGAACTGATTCCCTAACAGCAAACAACAACAAATGAACACCCTCATCCCAATCCTTTTTTGTATCAAAGCAATATGATCGAATCATATTCTTCAAAGTTTGATGAAATCTTTCCAAAGCACCTTGACTTTCAGGGTGATAGGCAGAAGATTTAAACTGTTGGATGCCTAATTCATGCATAACTTGTTGGAAAATTCCAGACATAAAATTTGACCCTTGATCTGACTGGACAGATTTGGGAAGGCCAACAAGTGTAAAAAACTTCACCAAAGCTTTCACAATAGTTTTAGTTTCTATATTTCTCAGAGGAATTGCCTCTGGAAATCTTGTAGATGCACACATGATGGTCAACAAGTATTGGTTGTCTGACTTGGTTTTAGGTAAAGGACCAACACAGTCTACTATTATTCTACTAAATGGTTCATCAAATGCAGGAATAGGTTGCAGATGAGCCTTAGGTATCTTCTGATTGGGTTTTCCTACCATTTGACAAGTGTGACAAGATCTGCAGTATTTAGAAACATCACTTTTGAGTTTTGGCCAATAAAAATGATTCAAGATCTTGTGATAAGTCTTACGGACTCCTAAATGACCAGCCAAAGGAGTTTCATGGGCTAAATTAGGAATTTCCTGTCGATATGACTTAGGAACAACAATTTGATAGCTCACTGACCACTCGTCACCAGCGTGTACATCAGGTGGTCTCCATTTCCTCATAAGGACCCCATTTTTCACAAAGTAACACACTGGAACTTGTGTGGCTTCAGTTTCACTAATAGCCCTCTGAAACAAACAAGATATCTCGGGATCTTGCTCCTGTTCAACGACAAGAGATTGTCGTTTGTCATCCTGATTAGAACAAAGAGAATGAGTTGCCAAAAGAGGATCACTGTGATCAATACCATTTGATTGATCAATACCTGAGGAAAAAGTGACCTCATCAAAAGACTGACCAATACATGTGTCAGCTAAAGGAATAATATCCTGATCAACATCACTCTCAAGAGCTCTTTTTGCCATAGCTCTAGTAACTGCACAAGCAGGGTACAAATCAGGGATTTCAGTTTCGACAGGATCAACTTTCTGATCCAAACAAGGCTTGTCAGTTACAAGTGGATTAACTACAACCTTATCTCCAGCTAGGTCATTGCCTAGTAATAAATGAACACCCTCTATGGGTAAAGAAGTCACTGCCCCAACAGTCACAGGTTCAGAAACTAAGTCTGATGCCAAATTTACACAATGAAGAGGAACATTTACAAAGCCGCACTCAACTCCCTGAACAAGAACATTTTCACTTGAAGAAGACTCCTCAGACAAAGGCAAAGTACCTGATAATAAAAGACTCTGAGAAGCTCCAGTGTCCCTTAATATTTTAATTGGGATAGGTTTGGCAGAATCACCAATAAGTGATATAGAACCTTCTGACATGAATGGTTCATAAGCCTTCAAAATAGAATCAGACTGGGGTTTGTTTGACCCAACAAATGTATTGCTTTCAATACAAGACCGTGACCTTGACCTCGTAGAAATAAGAGCATTTGGAAAAGCTCTGTCTTTTCTCTGTTGCTTATTTTTCAACTTGAAGCAATCAGAAATAACGTGCCCTTTCGTTTTACAATAAGTGCACGTAGGAAGAGATAAGGATTTCTGATCAGTCTTATCAGATGTTTGATTCCTAACAGTTGTACTGTTGTGAAATTTGGAAGTACTCGAATGAGATTGAAATGGTTTTTTACCAGAAAACTGCTGAGAGGACGATTTATTACCAAATGAAATTTTGTGAGTCAAGGAATAATCATCAGCCATACGAGCAGCATTTTCCAAAGTTTCCACATTCTGCTCGTCAAGATAGGTTTTAACATCACTATGGATGCACCTCTTGAACTCTTCAATTAATACGAGCTGTCGGAGGTTATCATAACCTTGATCAACTTTCTTGGCTGAGCACCACCTATCAAATAGTTGTTCTTTATCCCTTGCAAATTCGACATGAGTTTGTCCAGTTTCTTTTCTACAATTCCTAAACCTTTGTCGATATGCCTCTGGTACCAACTCATAAGCTTTCAAGATGTACTCCTTAACCACATCATAATCAGTGCTTTGTTGTACTGACAGTGAAATGTAGACTTCACGAGCTTTGCCAATAAGTACACTTTGTAATAACAAAGTCCAATGCTCTCTGGGCCATTTCAAGTTTTCAGCTATTTTCTCGAAATGAAGAAAGTATTTATCTACTCCTTTTTCCTGAAAAGGGGGTACTAACCTAATATATCTAGTAACATCAAAACCTGGACTTGTGTTTAAAGGAGTGGAGTGTGCTCTGTTTGCCAGTTATAATTCTCTTAACTTAAATTGCATTTCCCTTTCTACTCTTTGCATTTGTATCTGCCTCTCTTCTTTCTCTCTCTCCATCTGTATCCGCATTTGTCTCTCTTCTTTCTCTCTCTCCAACTGCCTCTCTTCTTTTTCTCTCTCCATCTGCCTCTCTTCTTTCTGCATTTGTATCTGCCTCTCTTCTTTCTCTCTCTCCATCTGTATCTGCCTCTCTTCTTTCTCTCTCTCCATCTGTATCTGCCTCTCTTCTTTTTCTCTCTCTCTCTGAATCTGAAGCTTTGCCAATTCTAAATCCATCTGGTTCTTTAACTCTAATTCCCTTAATTTCTTGTCAGAACCAGATACAGGCTTTCTCTTCAAACTGAAAGCACTATTTTCAAAAATTCCCTTTCCTACTAAATACTGAATCAAAATAATCTTTATCTCCTGTTTTGTCAATGATACTTTTGCCTCAGATAGACTGTATTTTCTGGCAAGCTCGAGCAACTCATCCTTTCTCATGCACTCTAACCCCTCCTGGGTAGGTTTTGAAATGAAATTCTGAACATTAGATGCCATTGTAAATGCTTGTTGGTTTCACACAAAAAAAATTTCTCTATTTAAAAATCTTTGCCAAAGACAAAAAAAAATATTCCGAGACAAAATCAATATTAATTTCAAAAATAACTTTAATATCTCTAATATGCTTTAAAGAAATTCAGATCCCGGACGAGCCCCCAAATTCTGTTACGACTCTATGGTCTAAGAAAAATGTAACAGAAAGAAAGTGAAACCAACAAATCAAGTAAAAAATCAACAAGCAATTTATTACTAGATAATTAAAATGAAAAATCAAAAAGTCACTTACAGTAATGTGTTTTGAAATCCTAATAATCCAATAAGAATGATTGTTCTAATCACAAGTCCTAAATATAGAATGTTCCGAATTCACGGCTGTGTCCTTGAATGTTATGATGTGCTAATGGTCTCCAAAGTCCTGATGTACTTGTAATCTTGATGTGCTGATGTCAAAATGAAGTATTCCAAAATATCTGAATAAGTTCACATAAATTCCAAAATCATCAATTAAAAATCCAAAATCCAAAAGTTTATGAGCACTGTTATAATCCAATGAATATTTAAAATAATTTCTCTCTTAGAATTTGGAATAAATTTTCACAACTGTAATAGCTCTTTACAAGACTGATGGTAATGTCAAAACTGAATAAATGTCCACCAAGCATGGCATATATAAAGATTGGTCACATGACAGAATGTTCTAGAATATGAGTCATCTTAATGGAATTCTACCTGTAAACAAAATTCAACCTTGACCTTCAAATTGAGAAAACATATTGATCAAAACAACCTAATTCAAGGACACTAGTTAAACATGTTTTTCCTGATAAACATAAAGATTTAAGCAAATATTAAAGTGAAGAAACATTTATAATTTCCTAAAATATTTATAATATTATATAAACATCATACATAACAATATATATATATATATATGTGTGTGTGTGTGTGTGTGTGTGTGTGTGTGTGTGTGTGTGTGTAGCAGCTACATTTATGATCAGTTTTCAAGCATTTTGTGAGTTTGTAACAGTATACATATATCATGATAAGTCCTTGGTGTAAAACTTGTAAATTTTATACAAGTGCACAATGGGGTTATTGCATTAAAGGTCTTTCTTATATAAAATGAGTCAAAATATTGTTAAAGTGGTGGATAAGCTGATCATAGAGCATGGTTTTCATGATCTATATTTCTGAAACATAACTTTTACTGTAACTACTTATGAGCTCATAAATGACCTAATACCTGCCAAATGACTTATTTTTAATCAAAATTTTAATGAATAAAGCATGGTTAGATATATATCAAATGTTTCTTCTCTTATTTATGTTTAACCATGGATTCGGGCTTTTAGTAATGCCCCTAATAGATGGTGCAAACGTTTTCTACATACATAAAATATGTTAGACATTCTTGCATATACTTAGGTATATATAAAATCTGTCCAGAGTTCGCATTTACTTTTCATTTCATTTGTGCACCAATCTGTGACCTCCAGCTATGATAAACTAGCAGGCCTTTGAGGTGCCTTATTTGTGCCGAAATTAGTAAAAGGATTTTATATCTGTATGTCCGCTCCCCCCTCCACCCCCGATCTGTCATTGTGGGTATTATTCAAAACATAAACTAGAATTTTGTAAGAAAAATGTATTTATGTTATTGTTTTGGATTAGGGTTTCTCTTTATTTTTTTTGGGGACGTACTTGTTTAGATTCCCGTCTCCAGGTTTCCATTCATTCCTTTCCCTGACCTAAAGTTTCTTTTTTGGAACATTGGCTTGTGCTCCCCTCATCAGGCATTACACGTTAAGGCTAGTTTCCTTCCCTATTGTAGATATTTAAAGTGATCCGTGCCAGTGATGTTTTTTTTACCCCATTTCATGTCTGCAAGAATTTAGTGGTCCAACTGTTGCATATGGTGCTATTATCCACTTGTGTATTTGTGTGGACTAGCCTATTTGGATCAAATCTTTTCAGAGTTTCTTTATTTGATTTTTATTTAGACAAAACAAAGAAAAAATAGTTAAGAACTGTATTAATGAAATTGAAATAGAAGTTTTCTTTTTTGTTTTTTCCTCGAGAAGTCGAGGTAGGGAGTGGAAACATTTCCAGGTTGTGACAGATGCGGTTGGTGTCACACTGGCAACTTACTCCACTAATGGAAGAGATCTGCCCATCCGCTTCCATTCTAGTGGCTATACTCTGTTACTCTCCCAACCTCATTTAATCCTGGTCATAAATACCATACATTTCAGGATTTTTAAATTCAAACGGTTATACCATTCTTTGATCACCTGTCCATGTGCAGTTGATATTACTCAACAAGATTCATAGCCAACACAGCAGGGATTTCAGAAATGTCTTTAGATCGAACAATTGTATCATTAAAACATATTCATTTATACAAGTCTTATCAGTAAGAAAATTTGTCAATATTTTCAAATCATTACTAGAGTATTTGATTTACCCAAACACTAACACATTTTGAATTATATATATATATATATATATATATATATATATATATATATATATATATATATATATATATATATATATATATATATATATATACTATAAAGAAATTTAAAGGGCAGATAACCCTTCCCCTATTCAATACTGAAAACAGGAGTGAGGTTATGATGGTGGTAAGGGTACCAAAAGTTAATTGTCAAGGTCAAATAATGTAAAATGAATCATGACAGAAACTGAGGACAAGTGGCTTCATTTTTGTGAAGCCATCTGTTTAATTATGTACAATGTTAAACAAAAACTCTAACACTGAGCTTTTATCTACAAAACTATAATGTGGAGGCTAATGTAAAAAAACATTAACTTTACCAAAATCTATTTTGAAGACAAACAGATGGACTGACATGCACACCAAATGATTTTACTTTGACGAGTTATCACCAACTCGACCAAAATCAATTTGACCTTTGTTAATAGGTGAATTATTAAAATAAATCCACGAGTTCAGAAAGACTGAATTGTGCCTATTTCAAACTTGATTCCGTTTAACAGGATATATAATACTTAGCTTTTAAAATCCACATAGACACATCCCAGTTTTATCACTACACTTTTCATATATGTTCCAAAACATAAAATGGAATAGTTTGAATCTATGCAAAAAGTTACATGAAATGGAAAACCATATTCATTGCAGATAACTTTTTGTCATATATTAGAAACATATGTTAAGAGTAGAAGAAAAAAACAATGAAAACGTGAGTTGGAAACATGGAGATTAAATAGCCCCAAAATTGTTTCACTATTATTCTATCATGGTAAAAGAGCCTGGTATTATTCCTGAGCAGGTGCAAGACAAGGCAATACTTGCCATCGCGATTCTATTCTTTGATGCAGGATTTTTAAAAGTTAATAATCAAACGTTGATTAATCTAGAATGAATTCAAATTTGTGCAAAAATATACAAACTTAAGTGCAAACTAATATTCATGGCATCAAAAATTGTCTCGTTGAAAAGTGGTTTGAATCAAGACGGTATGCCACATAAAGAATACTGTGACAATAGCCAAGAAACCCTGGAAATAGAAATGGCGAAATCTTTGTACATTATTAATACTTCACACAACATTCCGAAATCCTAGCTAGCCAATATCTTGCTACTATTGGAGTTGGATATATGCCATCCAATAGTAGATTAAAATTGAATGAATACCGACACAATGCAGTTTCATCTGACTTTTTGGAAACTCTTTTCCTTTTCCGTGTTCTCTGGGTCTAATTCAGAACGGGGTGATGTGAAATGTAACTGTTGTTTATATTGCTTCATGCCCTGATTCTGTCATTCAACACAATATCATTTTTGCATCCCAGTGATCTTACAGTTTTCTTCCGTTCCATTCCACCATGGACAAAGGGGGAATTTCAAGGAGTCCAAATATAATTTGGGGATACTTTTCAAAAAGCATTAAAAGATTACCCAATACTTTTCTTGCTATTTGCTCAAAATCTTAAATGGTTCTGTGCCGAAGAAGAATGAAGTGACCATTTTTGTTTGTTGCATCACATGTTTTATGCCAACACATACATAACTTGAACATTAATGATGCATAAATTGATCTTGTAAAAGAATTAAAACAATTTAGGGTAATGCAAATTAAAGATAAATACAGATCAGTCACAGGCATGTGTTTCTGTCAGTAAAATGGGGGACACAAATGATAGCACCCTCACATACTCCAATATGTTAACTGGGAGTAGAGAATCAAGTTGACGTTAGTTTTCCACTTTTTACTAATAGAAACAAGTGTCTGTGAGTTAAGTGTATGTAAGGAAGGTCCAAAAACATACAGTCCTGAGGTGACAATATTTGCCATATTTATAACTATGAAAAGTCTGATACAGCATTTACTCTTTTTTTCTAAGAGCAATTGCTACTGAACCATTTTTCATTCTCTTCAGTGTTAATCCACATCTCTTTATATATGCTCTGACAAAACCAATCCAACCATTCATCACACAAATCACACTGGATCCACAATTCACCCTCTGCATATTGATGTTTACATACAGAGCAAACTGAATTATCAGTGTTACTGGCATTATCCTTTTCCATTTTCTTTTTACCCTTTCCCTTTCCGTTTCCTTTTCTCACCCTACGTCTTTTTCTATTACATGGATGACTTTTGCTACAGCTGGAATTGTCTTCATTACAGTTGAATTTTAGAGAACTTGTAACAGGGTTATTTAAAAAGGTATGGCTTTGGCATTTCATTCAAAGCCGGTATTACATTACATAGTTTCTTAACTAGACCACTCTTCTGTGCATTTCCTGCTTCTGTGCCAAATGATCTACAGATCAAACTCAGATCACTTTTCAAGAATCTAGTAAATACTATAGCCTTCAGGTCATAAATCTGTGATTCAGTTTTAAGTGAGAATATAATTTATTTTCTGACAGATCTTCCAATATATATTTCATATCCAAAGCTAATGCATCACAAATATGTTTGTGTTTTGAACTCTTGGCCACTCTCTTTCTCAAACTTTCAGATTCCAGTTTTCCAAGACTGGAAAGGACATCTTTTCTGAATTGACTGTCACCTATTCTACTGTACCGACCTATCAAATCTTCATATAGATCTCTGATACATGAAGCAATCATAGTATTGTCCACGTCTATGACACTCATATTGGGATCAAATTTTATGCACAATGACTTCCTGTATTCAAACAGTGTCGCATCCTTGAGTAGTTCAGTTTTACAATACTGTAAACTTCCTGCACCATTCCAATGTAATGCATTCACATACTGATACTGCCTTCATTTCTCGTTAACTTGCAAGAAGAATTCAAATACAGAGTCCTTGATATTAGTAAGACCATGGTTAATATCTTGTCTTCTTTGAGTCTCATGCAAGGTCAATTTATACTTGCTACTGTTTTCCAATTCAACAGCTGAAGGTGAAAGGTGGTCTAACAATTTTACTTGAAGGAAATATTGACTGACCAAGTTATTTTTTTTTCCTTTCTGTACAAACTGTTCTTTCATTACTTCATATTATGATACCTACCCTTTGCACACATCTACCTGCAATATACCTTAATTTTCCTTTCCTGGCTCCGATACAAGTACGGAATGTGCAAGTGCTACTTGTGTGGTATTGAAAATATCAGATATTTTCTTGTCCAAAACAATTTCACAAATTCTGTCAAATATCTTTCCAAATGCAAAAGAAAGTATCATCATTTGGCACAGAACTCAAGAAATTGTTGACAATTTGGATATAATCCTGAGACACTGAAGACTGACAAATTTCAGAATAATATTCAATCCATGTCTTAGAATCAGGTTTTTAGACCTCAATATTACCACACACACACACACACACACACACACATATATATTTTTTCTTCCCCATGTTGGTTTTTAGTTTGGGAAAGTTTACAACCCCCCCCCCCCCGAATCCTTTCGGAATAATGACAATCTGCACCGCATGTGCCCAAGCACAACGGCGAACAATTTTTCTGATAAATGTTCAGTAATTTTCTGCGCAATCTGTCTAAATCATTCGCAATGTAATAAGAAAGTAACCAAGCTTGGTTTTTTGTTAACGAGAAAATGTGGTGGATAGCAACGCGTAACTACGCAGTGAATTCGATGCCTATTTCTGATTGGTTAAAAATAATGAATGTGCCCGGTTTGATTGACAGGTCGGAACTATCTACTGGGAATGTGGGCGACAGTTTGGAATAAGCATCTTTAGAGATCTTCATCGGTGTACATAAACAGTTTGTGCATCGCACGATATAAATTTTTAATATTAGACGTATGAAAATATTGATATTTTCCGATTTTTTGGGTCGAGTCCACGGCTGTTATTTATAAACAATAACTGTATCAGTTTTATGATAATAGTCGCGTATAAAAAGTATAAATTCTACAACTTATAAGTAAATTTTCAAGATCCAGTTTCACAATCTAATTTAAAATTCCCGCAAACATAATGAAAGTGAAAAAGCAAACAACATTATTTTAATTTATATAGCTTCGCCTGCAAATTGGCACATGAAATTAACCTCTTGAAGTTTTACATCAAATATATGAAACACACTGATCCCATAATTCCTAGTATAACGCAATTCATAGACATGTAGTATAAACTGTACGTAAATGCGAATACACTCGGAGCAGACAGCCGATGTGACAGTACAGGTTTTGTATGCTCAAAATCAAGCCGAGCTACATCCTATTATCATGATCTCAAAAAGCAATACCAACTATAATTCAAATAAACAACATAAAAAAGATGTTTATGGCAATTTCACATCGATCAAGACTACCAACCTAACAAGCAGAAACGATTTTGGACTACATTATGTCCGTATGGAGAGACAACTGTAGTATGCCCCCCTCCCCCCCCCCTCTATCAAGGAACACGGGAAACTACATTCAGAGGTATCCGACAAGGTCAACATACTGAATCGACAATACCAATCTGTCTACACACGAGAAAACAAGCGAGACCTGCCCAGTCTACATGTAGATCCGTACCTATCTATGCCTGAGATCCAAGTTACCACAGAAGGTGTATACAGCTTATTTCGAAAGCTTATCCCACAAAAGGCAATCGAACCAGACATGATTCTGTTAAGGATTCTGAATAATCTAGCAGAAGAGTGTGCACCATATTTGAGTCGCATTTATCAGAAGTGCCTCTCAACAGGTTCAATCCCTGGTGTGTGGAAAACAGCAAATGTCACGGCTATTTTCAAAAATGGAGAACGATTCAATGTCAGTAACAATCAAACTGTTTCTCTTACAGGTATCTGCTGCAAAGTGCTTGAACACATCATAGTCAGCAACACGATGCGTCATATGAATCACTTCAGCACCTGAACAGACTGTCAACTCGTTTTTCCGTGCCAGACGAAGCTGTGAAACACAACTCTTAACCCTTGTTGTCCTTGATTTTAGTTTGATCATGTCCCCCATGAAAGACTCCTTTGTAAGTTGGACCACTATGATACTAGAGGTTATGCTCTGAAATGGATCGGGGATTTTCTGACAGACAGATCCAAGAGGGTCATCGTAGACGTAGCAACATCAGAACTTGCACCGGATGTTCGCGGAGTACCTCAAAAGAGTGTTTTGGTCCCATCCTCTTCCTGGTGTTTATCAACGATCTACCGTCAAATTCAACACAAGGCTATTTGCCGACAATTGTATAGTCTACCGGGAAATGAACGCCCCCAAGGACCTGAAGATCCTACAAGAATATCTGAACCGACTGGATCTCTGGCAAAGAACTTGCGGTATGTCCTTCCACCCAGAAAAATGAAGCATCCTTAGAGTTTACAGGAATAAATCTTCGATCATGTCCAACCACACTCTTTAGGGTCACAAGCTACCACTGAGTATGCAACAAAGTATCTTGGGGTAGAATTCTCTAAAGACTCTCTTGGAAATGACACATTGACAAAATTGTGAAAAAGGGAATGGCACCCTTGGTTTCCTGCGCCGTAACCTTCTAATCAGCAACGAGAAAGTCAAAAGCTCAGCATATTTCTAGCTTGTGCGAATTAGCCTTGGATCCTGCTCAACCGTGGGGAACCCACATAACAAAGACCAGATAAACAAGATAGAGATGTTTCAGAGGAGGGCTGCTACATACATCACTAACAGACATAGAAATACTAACAGCGTCATTGCCATGCTGGATCATCTCCAGTGGGAATCGCTTGAGTCTAGGCAAACCAAGGCCCACCCGACAATGTTATTCAAGATAGCCTAGTGAACATACCCGTGGACAAATATCTGACCCTAGGATCTATCCGAACAAGAGCAAATCAAACCAAGAAGTCAGCAGCGACAAACTCTTTCAATTTTAGCTTCTTTCCGTGCACCATAGGGAAATGGAACAAATTATATATATATATATATATATATATATATATATATATATATATATATATATATATATATATATATATATATATATATATATTCACATCGATAATAAAAAGAAATATAGATAGTATGGTCTATGGGAAATTAATTATAAATGGGATTTTCGTAAACAGGTGTTTCTTAATGGCTCCCTCTGAGCGATTGCTTCAATTGATAAGATGAATGGCTCGGTCTTTTCCGCTAAACATATAGTAATTTGACATTGAAATAAAATTATAGTAACTACACTAAATTGATCAACATAAATGTGTTTAATTATTTAAAAAGAAACCCGTCTGACAAATTCAAGAACTACTTACCTCCGACATTGAATGATATGACATTGGAAGTGTTCCAATGAGTATGGATAAAAATGACATGTTAACACAGTTTTAGGAAGAATATTATTTAGTTAAAATTACAATCGAGACAAGTATCTGCATGACTTTAGTAAGTCCTCATAAAAAACAAAGTAAAGAGGCCAAGTGTATATATCTTTTTGTGGAAACACTTAGCATACATATCTATCCACCAGGTTGGTCTGCGATGGGATAAAATATACAAAAGTGTATAGACGATCGCCATATAGCCGAGGCGTTTTACTAATCGGCGAAGGTGCAGAGTGAGCGATACAGGACTTGGCGTGCTGCCATGGCAACTAGCCCAACATCACCTGCCATCTTGCAGTGATCGCAAATTTACTGTCATGTATGAATTTTGGAATAATCTTAGACCGATATTAGAGAGAAAAATCAATCAAATTAAATAAAATAGTGGATATATTAAACGGACAGCGTGCCTTGATTTTTATGGATGTGGCAAAGATGGAGTGAAATGGAATGACGGAAAACACAGCTATGAAAAAGCTCATATGTTATACAGTCCTTGGTAGTTCCAAAAGAAATGACCATAACGAACAAATGACAGAAAAATACAAGGAATCAACATTCCAAAACTTGACCCCCGTATATGTATAATTTGCAAGTTGTATACGGCTGCTGTGTAAATAGAATACTGTAAAATACGTACACAGCGACTTTCTATATAGAATAAGGCAAAATAAATACAAGGTGGCCGGGTATATAACCACAACCCTGCATGCACGTGTCAATAAGAGAATCATCACCGGACACTACTTTCAGATTCAACGTGGTGGTCAGAAAAGTACTATAGGCAACCGAATGGCATTTTCCCCCAGAGCAAACAAATGAATGTTTATGGCACTGGGAATAATTACCTTGATAGAACTTTACTACAGCAATGGAAGCAAAAGATATTGCACGAATCAGCTTTTTCAACCATTTTGAATTTGTTTGAATGCGGCATTAATCTCTTTGCGCATCTTGTACTCATGTCTATGACAAATTTGCTTTTTCCTTCTCCAACTTGGTATTCCCAGGCATGATTATTTTAACTACACTAGAACATGTAATACATTTCCTATGATTCTATTCTAAATGTCTTGCAACAGGTTTTAGTTTTGTTTTCTCTTCTCTGTGTAAATTCAAAACTGCACGACAGCTAACAGTGTTAAGGATCAGTAGTGATAGTTCTAACTACAGGGTTTAATTGAGTGCCTTATTTAGTGCTTAATTCCTGATGCCCTTTTTGGCCGATGAATATTCGTCTCCAATATTTGGTTGTAATGTAATGTTAGCAACACAGTCACATTCTGTGGCCTCTTTGCCTGAGGTATGTACTTTGGCCTTGGAACGATGTTAATTCTTAATCACCACTTAGTTAATATTATGGGACTCAGATTCTTACCATGCATGTACACACAGTGACTCGCAGACTGAAAAGGTGTTTTTCCTATAACCTAATACAAATTACTCGTATAAGCATCCATCCGCCTGTATGTCTATAGCACTGAAATTATAACTGGTTCAGCACTTTGATGCCATGTCGGGTCCACGTGTCAGTTGGGTTGGCCACCAAATTTTTCTTAGAAACAACATTGACAGTCTTTTACATACCATACCTTGAAGGAACAAATATGTTCGAATTGAACAAAACTTTTCTTAAGTACTAAGTCCTTATATGGCTTAGAGAGAGGCTCACATGAAGTCCAATATCCATCGTAGCTGCTGTCCAACCTGGGCCATAAATTTCTTCGATATCATACATGTTATAAGTTTTGATTGATATTTACACTTTGAACATGTACCCGTTTCCGTCCACCCCAGTACACGCCTCTCTTCATATTTTAAACTCCATCGTAATATTACGTCACATTTGGGGGGTACGGCCTTATTTTCCTGTAATACTTCAATCCACATTTTGACATTTCTATTAATTTTGTACTATGCTGTACATATTATCCGCCCCAGGTCTGCAATGCAATATATTCATCCTATTCATCCATTACAGACCTGGTTATCTAATTTGTCATACTTAGTGTACACCCATTTACTCATAACAGTATGTTATGTTCATAAATGATTATCACGACAAAATACCGATTTAAATCTATGGTTTCAATAGTGTTTGCTGAGTAGATTCCTGAATTATGTCCCATTGAATTTATTGTTTTATTTTTATATTAATAAACATAAACTTAATATGGACTGTATTCCAGAGTATTGCAACTAATTTCCTTGATATATACCTTGTTTATGTAGCATAGTACATTATATTTGTCTTAAAATAGATTGCTACAGAATAATTTGTTTATCTTGCTCCAATCGATTTATATGGATTGGTTTGCGTAGCACGAGGTTAGCTGTTGATATTGCAAATGAGTATTTTCCCTGCAACAAAGGTTGCTGTTAATTTGTCATAAATACCTTGGTCTGGCCTTGCATACAAAGATTTTACTTGAGCACTTCCAGCCTCGTGTACAATACAATTACTCTGTTTTATGATATATCTAATTGTTTTCAAATACTTTCTTTTCTTGGTTTGTATAATTTTTTAATCAGTTTCTTTTGTCAGACATAATAAGAAACTTGCCTGGTTTGAACTATATTTGCTCTGTTCACACACACACACACACACACACACACACACACACACACACACACACACACACACACACATATATATATATATATATATATATATATATATATATAGAGAGAGAGAGAGAGAGAGAGAGAGAGAGAGAGAGAGAGAGAGAGGAAACCACTTTGTTTAAATTTTGGAATAGCTTCATTGGCAAAAACTTCTTGTTTGAATTTTGTTTGAGGAATTCTTATTCCTTTACCGTCTCATTGCCACTACTGGACCATGCCTGAGTCCGGCCAAATGTTTCACTTGACACTTGACAGGGTGGTAAGAGATATGATGAACCTAGTTTCAGATGGGGGTAGGTAAGTTATTAGATCTGATACAATACTTTGAATAAGGAATGAAAACTTTCACGTAGAGATGAAAGAGAATGTAATAAGAAGAAAACTACCATATATGCGTGAATTATATTTTAATGAAATCTCCCAGTTCCCACCCCTCCTCCAAAACAACAACAACAACAAAATATTTGCATCTTTTATTATGACATTACTTTTCATGCTATGATGTGAAAGTAATAAAGTGTCCATAAATACACTGCATTTACCAAAGTAATCAGAATATGTTACATAATACAAGCATCAACTATACTAAAATAAATCCTATGATTGAATAGTGCTGTTAATCCCTTTGGTAGCGAGGGAGGGGTGGGGATGGGGTGAGGGAACAGACGAACATTTTTAGTGGTGAAGTGCTTTTCATGACAAGCAAACGGACCAGGATCGAAAGCAGGTTTGGACTCAGTGAGTTTTTCACGACGAGCATTTACTGGTGTCGGTGAGCTCACCGGGTCGAGTAATAACTGTAGTCGCAAAGAGCTCAACGAGACAAGTATTAATAGTCGTCGAAAACCCCTCATTAACTCAGTAACTTTTGTGTAACGAATTCTTTGCGATGTGGGGAGTGGGGTTTGCCCCACGCTGGAAGCCCTAAAAAACAAGTTTTGTAGCATGTTAGTCGCGGAGAGCTTTTCAGGACGAGCAAACGGCCCGGGCGGCAGCCCGCCCCGGAGGCAGGGATGTAGATGCGAAGTCTTGACTCTATTCAGGACGAACAAACGGACAGCATCAGGTGATGTTTTATAGTTTGACTATATATTTAAGTCCTGCCCACCATCATTTGTCAGGAATAGTGGAAGTAAAGTTTTAAAATTTACACTTATTGCTTTGAATGAAAATAACAACTTCAAAATTTTAGCTAAAATTCAGTCAATACTTTTGAGTTATCAAAGTTTAATTTTTGCGTACTTTGCAGGACTTGGTCAGTTTGTGCTCCATAATAAAACCGGTTTTATGTAATATACTATCACATCCACAGGCAACAGCTGGTGATCCTACTATTTGGTCTTAGTAGATCAAGAAAAAGTCCTTCAACCAGTCTGTTGTATTAGTTTTCGATCTTTATTTTACCTGACATTTACTTGTCCAGCTAACAATAGTTACAGGGCATATAATACTAATGACCCTATTGCCTTCTAGTGACAGGGTTAATAAAGTGATTGACATGATGTTGGTACCAGTTACCCTGCAACATAACTCAGTAAACCATAATATCTTTACCATTTACACTGTAACACAACAGTATACCATATTATCTTAATTTACCCTGTAACAAGACTCAGTATGCCATAGTATCTTGACCAATTACCCTGCAACAAGATTCAGTCTGCCATATTATCTTGACCAAGTACCCAGCAACAAGACTCAATATACCATATTATCTTGACCAAGTACCCAGCAACAAGACTCAGGATGCCATATTATGTTGACCAATTACCCAGCAACACAACTCAGTATACCATATTATCTTGACCAATTACGCAGCAACAGAGTTCAGTATACCATATTATTTTCACCAATTACACTGCAATATGACTCAGTATACCGTTTAATCTTGACCAATATCCCTGCAACAAGACTCAGTCTGTCATATTATCTTTACCAGGGCACCAGGTGTCTGAGTGGTCAAATACGTTCACCTTAAGAGATCACTCACACATATCACCTCTCTTCACAAGAGTTTGAGTCCCAACATGGGTATGTGAGAAAGCTTGTCAGTAACTCCCAGTGTGTTGGTGGTTTTTTTCCGGGGTTTTCCACCAGATATACTGGCCACCATGTATAGCCTTTCATGTGCTGAAAAATGGCATTAAACCCCACAAAACAAAAAAGTTATCTTTACCATCTACCCTGCAACACAACCCAGTGTACCTATATTATCTTTATCAAATACGGTGCCCTGCAACATGCCTCAGTATACCATATTATTTTTATATAAGGTGCATGCAACTATGAATAGGATCGATCCAAAATGTCATTAGGATAATGTTCTGACAAATCAGGTTCTACACTATTGACATCAAATACAGAATAGAACAACAGCACAGACTGTGATCTGTAAGTGCATTATGTGACAGGAGATCTGAGTCTATGTAATTCAGTTTGGTGCATGATTTTTTTTTGACATGTAAGAATAAACTACAACTTTTAACTCTTCAGAGTCAAAATTAACTTTCTCGCAAACCTTTGGCATCTTTCTAGAAGCTTTCATCAGGTGATGATGATGGATGTTAAAAGCTTATAAGAAAATAAGCCCACACCGTGCGTTTGAAACAATATACAAGGCTATGCACCTGTTCTTATCACAGCAGAGATATTATATTATGGAAAAAAGTCGAAACATCAGTCTGGAGATCATAAACTCTGAGCTCGAGTTTGAGACTGAGTTTTCATTTTCAGCCAATCAATAGTGATGTTACGATTGTAAAGTCCTTTGCAATTGGCTGACACAAATCTTAACCTTAAACTCAGGTTTAAAGATTTCCATGGTTATGTATGAAAATTTATAAAAGGCCAATGGATACATACCGACAAAGTCCAGTGACAAAAAGAGTACCATATCTATTGGCTTTGCATAGGAAAATTAAAGTGATTTATTATATTCTAAAGTGTGAAATATAGAAAATTATTGGCGAAATAATTTTCATATTGTTTCATTCCTATATTTTCACATGTGCAAAATATATCCTTATATTTTCACATGTGAAAATACAAGATTTCACAAGCTGCCATGCGACACTTGATTGTGTGTGCCTACAGAAGTTATACCTGCAGCAAGACAAACAAGTCACTTTGTGAGGTAGAACAAATAAATGAAAACTGCATTACCCCTTCGGACATGGAAATTATCTTTTGCTGAAGAAATTTGACTCAACGCCGTTCGCATCTGTATGAAATTATGTGCCCTTACTACCTTGACAACAATGAAAAAGCAGCTGTGATGCATTGCTGAATCGGACTTGCTTTGTGGTCAGACAGAGTAAAATAATGTACGAAATGTCAAAAATGTAATTTACTGCAAGAGGTTAGGTCATCCCAATCCTACCACTCTCTTGAGCCACATATGATCAGCCAATGAAAGTGATGTGAATTTACGAAATGGGGGTGGGGGTGATGTACTGAGTTTAATCTTTAAAGCTTCGATTCAGGAGCAAGTTTGGTATATAATAAAAAGAAAATTGTCTTTTCTTGCGTAAATATCAGATATATCTCATCTTGTGGTACAAAAACAAAAAGATATATTTTAACTCGTGGCTTCACCACTGGTCAAAATATCACATTCTTTTTGTACCACACGAAATAGATCCGGTATTTATGCAGGAAAAGAAAATATCTTCTATATATTCCATCTAAGTATAAGTATGTATTGGGTTTAATGGCATGTCAGCACAACCCTGACTATACAGTGCTGACTAAAGGTTTAGTTCTACAAGTATAGACCTTTCCAGTAGACAGTTCTTCCACGTTTACCTCCCCCTGCCTACTACGTGTCTCTACACGTCACCGCCATTAAGGTACTGATTACAAGTACTGATTCTATATATGCCTGACACGAGAAAGACTGAATAAAACCGGATGCGCCGCAAACACTTCCATATTCCTTGATTGCTCTAAATCAACTTTATTTCTGCATACATTTTTGATTGCGTACTCTCAAACAATAGAGTAAACAGTTACATCAAAAATTAAGTAAACAAAAGAACAACAACAACATAAAATATACGTTAATCAGCACACTTATGTTCACAAAATAAAGGTCCTTTTTTCTGAAAAATTATCTCTCAGGAAAATTGGGAAATTACCGCCCATTTAATTTAAATGAAGTAAGAAATTTCAATAAAAGAAGTACAATTTGACTTACAGAGACATGATACAAAAATTGACAAATTATCTGTGAAAGAAAGAGACCAAAATGCCCAAGTAGTTGGAAAATAACTTATTGGATATATTTGATGGTTTCGTTGTTTACTTCTTTGATGTGTAATCACGAATCTAATACCTATGGGCATTATGATTACTTTTCTCCTTTTCTGGAACATTTAAAGGAAAACACTGACAATAATAAAATATTTTAAAATATTGACTTATTTTTACGAGTTTATAATATAAGTAGTTTCTGGGAAGAAATAACATGTTTCTTTTATACATGTTTCTTTCATATTGTTTATGATAATAAGTAAATAATCACCTTTGTAATTACTAAGGAAAGGATTGTACAGATGTAATCTAATTCTTTGATAGGCACAATCGTTTATAGTTTGTGTCTTCTGGGAATTTTCAAATTTGACATTCATCGATAAAGTGATTAGTATTTTATTTATTTACTGATTAATTATTGTAATTATTTGTTGAAATTAATAATTATTTAATCCAATCGTTTGTGTGTTTATTTATCGGTATATGTAATTCAGTTATGCACCTACTTATGTGATATATGTGAATTAGCAAACAAAAAATATGTTAACAAAAATGAAGGTACAAAAAGCAATGCATATTTTAGTTGGCGTGATTATTAGGGGCCCAAAAAATTAAATAATAACTTTCTTTTGAAGACAATTTAATAAAATTAGTTAAATAATTCAAAAATTTTAACTATGAAATAAATAACTGAGGAAAATATGAATAATTCAATGAATTATATATAACCTCTGAATAAATAACAAACTAATTATAAAAATTTAACGGAATGATGTTTAAATTATAGAAACAGTGAAGCTTTAGGATACGCAATTCACCAAGTATTTTGTTCACAGCGATGCGTTGCTAACCTAAATGATTGTGCAAATGAATGCTATTTACAGTAAATGTTTACAAATATAGCTTCCATAGTACCCAGCACTGTGATATCAGTACTGTAATGGCGGAATGTCACGTGATACAAGCATGGCAGCATCCATTTAAACCGTAATTGAAAGGTTTATAATTGGAAAAATAAAAAATAAAACATTTGTAAAGAAAATTATAAGATAAACTTTTCTGAATAAATGTAAATATGTAATCCTTCATAATAAAATGCAAAAATCGTAAAAAGGGAGTAAAAATATTGTGTAAAAATATAATAGTTAAGAATTGCTGAAATCTCCAGGAAATGACAAATCCTTCCAAATAAAGAAAATATTTTTTCTTGCAAGATAAAAGGTAAACAGTACAAGATGCCAAAGTTATTTCAAAAGTATATAAAAAAAGGTTAATAGGGTAAAGTCCTTAAAATGTACGATCAATGTTCATTTAGAAAGTCAAAGACTTTTTCTGGTGGGACATCATCAAAAAGCTGCTTGACCAAGTTCACATCATAAAATTATTGTCTCTCAGTTTGGAAGTCAATATATGAAAAAAATGTACCCTTCAGTTGGTACACATGGCTCAACTATGTATGTCTTACATGTGGGCGATACCAAACAACCACCTCTCTGTGATTTCTACTACATGAATGATGCCATTCTCCATTGGTGTGATATATGTTTTGAAACTTGTTTGCGTGATTTTCATTGTGCATATTTTACCAAGAATGTAGAATATGATTCATATAATACTTAAAAGTCCATATATGGGATCTTCCATTCAGAAACGGGGTACTGCAAGGCAGCTTTACTGGCTTGACTATGTAACAAACAGTACAATACACTATTTCGAGTCTGTATACACCAGAGGTTCCCAAACTTTTTTGATCACAACCATAAATACCATCTTTTTCGACCCAAAAAGCAGTACCAGTATAGGGTCCTCGCCACCCTCATTTGGGTCGCGACTCGGGGTTTGGGAACCACTGGTATAAACAGATCATGTTTTGTTAAGACCTGAGATATTAAATGATTGTCAAATTGAACATTTTGCAAGGTTTTCAGTGTGGGGAATGAATCTTAAAAGATAATAAAATGAGCTTTTTGACGCGTTTTCAATATAGTGCAACAATTTAGGTATGGAAATAACTTCTGTGGTAACGATTGAGTCTCCATCGTTAGAACCGTCTGTATACAAGAACATACGACCACTATAATATTAGAACAGTCTGTGTACAGGAATATATGGCTTCTGTACTGTTAGAACTGTCTGTATACCAGAACATATGGCCACTACGTTAGAACTGTCTGTGTACAGGAACATATGGCCAATATAATGTTAGAACTGTTTGTACACAGGAATATATGGCCACTATAATGTTAGAATTGTCTGTGTACAGGAAGATGTGGCTACTATAATGTTAGAATTGTCTGTGTACAGGAACATATGGCCACTAGAATGTTAGAATTGTCTGTGTACAGGAACGTATGGCCACTTCAATGAAGCTGTTCTTTTACTGAATTTACTCTGAGAAATGAGACGATCTGTAAACAACATTTTGAATTGGAAAAGATCAAAAACTATTTCTGAGGTTTTTAATAATCATGGTGTTGATTTTGTGATTGACAAGTTCACCATATTGGCAAGATTTTTGCTGCTTCTGGATGAGGGAAAAATTGCATACCAAAGGATGGAATGATATATGGTTTCCTATTGTACATGGTTTGGTATTCGGGACTTAAGACAGCATCAAATACAAGGTTAGATAGATTAGAGGATAGTGTAATAGTATAATAAAGAGTCAGTTTTGTTCATCGGAGATAAAGTGATGGTTTATTTGCCTGAACATTGAATTTTTCTGAAAGTCCGAGTCACTGATTATGTATCAGATTGAGAATTTTAAAGGGTGATTTAGGTGCCGATTCATACACAATCAAGTCATAGTAAAGTTTCAGAATCTGAAAGTGTGATTTGGGTGCCGATTCATACACAATAACGTCATAGTCAAGTTTTGATCTTACTAAAGTCCTGTATAACAAGAGTAAGACCTTCCAGTCCGCTCCTCAATCTGTGTTTGCCACAACTCGGATTATATCCAGGGATTTCTGACATTTGTCCCCAAGGCATCTAATATGTAGAAGGAATGTTAGTGTTTGGTCAAAAACAAGTCCTAAAAATGTATTCTCCACACAGAGATAAGAAAACCATTGGGACATAGTTTTGGATCATTGTGTATTTTACAGAACTGGCAGAAATGCGTACAGACAGGTTTTGATTTATAGAATTTGAACCAGTTTTGTTTTCTTGCCATTTCTGAACTCTAGTTAAGCATATATGTAGTAGACATTCAATAATCAGTAAATTCCTGGATTTAGGCATTTGACTACGTTGTTATTTTTTAATGCTGGGAAAGGTGACTGACGTATTGTCCTCAAGTATACATATATCCTGTAGATAGCTTTTAGAAAAGGTCGTAACTACCTTGACTGTAAAATTTCTATCTTTAAAATTATTGGATATAAAGATACGTAGGGAGCCCCTTAGACCTAAATTGAACATCTTTCTCAAAATTAAAGAAAATGGCTACTACATGTGCTTTCTTTATGAAATCTTCTCTTGTAAATGTTTCAAGCCCGTCTGTCTGGTCAATTGTGCGTCTGCATCTGAATCCACACTGAAAGTTTGCTTGTAGTTTGTTGGACTCGATATACTAGAGGGGACTGTCAATTATCATTCGTTCAAAGAGGCTGTCATTTATCATTCATTCAAGGAGACTGTCATTTATCATTCATTCAAGGAGACTGTCGTTTATCATTCATTCAAAGAGACTGTCATTTATCATTCATTCAGAGAGACTGTCATTTATCATTCATTCAAAGAGACTGTCATTTATCATTAATTTAATGGTTTTGCAAATATGGCTAATTAATGCTATGGGATGATAATTGTAATGTTTCTTTATGGTCTTTTTTAGGCTTGGTTAGTGGTATTGCTGTTGCTTCTCGCATATATTTAATATATTATAAATTACCAAGCAAACTATTAAATAATAAGCAGTTAGATTTTTGTAAATTAATTTTCTTACAGAACAAGATTAATCTTCTTGATTACGTCTATGATTTCAAATACAATCTGTCAAACTCCTCTGAAGTAGCAAGAATTAATCTTCACACTACCCAGTCAAAAAGGAAATTAAGATATGACAGAAAATGCACAGGAAAGGAGTTTAAAACCCGGTGAGAAATATCTGGCTCTCTTTCACATACCTCAAAATCCTCTTCGAGCTAAATTGTATGGTTCTTATACTGTTGAAAGAGAGTAAATGACTTAAATTATATCATTAACACTCCTGGGAGGCTGAAACAGAAAAAACGTTGTCACATAAATATGTTAAAGTAATATTTTGACAAAGATAACCAAATTAATAATCTAATTAATTTAGTTTTACCTGTCCGACATAGTGAGGATGTCAACGATAGAATACAATCTGACTGTAGTGATTCTGGTTTAACCAACCTTCGGAATTCAGAAATATTGAACAATTTGGACCAGAAACTTTCACACCTACAACAACAGGAAAGAAATGAACTAAAACAGTTATTACATGAGTGTGAACACTTGTTTCCTGATGTTCCTACACAAACAAATAAAACCTATCATGACGTTGACATTATGGATTCTGCGCCTGTGTACCGCATCCTTACAGGATGAATCCTCTCAAAAAGGAATATTCGAAGAAAGAAATTCAGTATTTATTGGAGAATGATTTTATAGAACCAAGTAAAAGTAACTGGAGTTCACCATGTGTTCTTGCGCCGCATGTGTACTGCCGCATGTGTACTGACTACAGAAAAGTCAACAGTGTCACCAGAATGGATTAATTTCCAATACCAAGAATGGACGATTGCATTGATAAAATTGGAAATGCGAAATATGTCACCAAGTTTGACTTTTTAAAAGGATTCTGTCAAATTCCACTCAACGAAAGGGCAAACGAAATTTCAGCATTTTAAACTCCATTTGGGCTTTATTAATATATAGTCATTCCATTTGGAATGACAAATTATCCGGCAACGTTTCATCAACGTCTGATGAACATAATAACATATGGTCTAGATAATTGTGACGCGCACATTGATGACGTCATTATCTACAACGACAGTTGGGAAGATCACTAGGAAACCATTCGGAAATTCTTCAATCGACTCCGCAATGCAAATCTGACGATTAATTTGAGCAAAAGTGAGTTTTGCCATGTTTGTGTCACATTTTTAGAACATACTGTGCGACATGGTCAAGTTAAACCTGTTGAAGCTAAGGTCAAAGCTATCTCTGAATTCTCTGTGCCTGTTTGTAAAATGTAACTCATGCGATTTCTGGGTATGGCTGGATATTATCGGAAATTTAGTTAAAATATTTCCGTTATTGCAGAACCTTTGTCAAATTTGTTGAGAAAGAAATCCAAGTTTTATTGGTCTCACCAGTGTCAGGAATCCTTTGATAAATTGAAGGCCCTGCTTAAGAATGCACCAGTTCTTTCGGCACCAAATTTCAGCCAATTATTTAAAATGTCTGTTGATACAAGTGATGTAGGGGTTGATGAAGTATTGTATCAGGAAGACAAAAATGGTGTGGATTACCCTGTGTTTTATTTTTCAAATAAACTAAACAAATACCAGAAAAATGATTAAACAACTGAGAAGGAATGTTTCGCTTTGATATTGGCTTTACAACACTTTGAAGGGTATGTTACATTGGCTCTTTCTCCGGTTATTGTACACAGTGATCACAATCCTCTTCCTTTCATCAACAAAATGAAAGATGAAAATCGGAGATTGTTTAGATGGAGTTTAATACTGCAGGAATATAACACTGACATTCGATGCATCAGGAGAAAAGACAATGTGATCGCAGATGCACTTTCACGTGCATAGATTATATCGCTTTTTTTGTGTAATTGAGTTGAGTGAAATTTATAAGACATTTTCCTAATTTTGATTGTGTATTTTTAAAAGAAAGCTTTATAGCATAAATCTTTCTTTTTTTGTGAGTGGAGGTGTTATGTATTTTGAATTTACAATATGTGTCCATGTGGTAAGTTATACTTTAGTGGTCATTTTGTAAACAACATGTTTACTGCATTTGAGGTCAAGGTTAGTCTTGTTTACATATCGTTTAGTACTTACATTGGAACTTTCCATATCTTGACACGAGAAAAGTCAGGTACACCAGTAAAATTCCATTGAAGTTACTCATATTCTAGAATATTCTGTCAGGTGACTTGTCTTATATTAATACAGCATTTGCTAAACAAGATTCCATTCCTATTCTAAAGTTCATATTATTAAGATCCCTCTGTTAAGGAATTTAAGTTAGTAATCAGATGTTTCAGTTGTGAAAATCAGATCAAATTCAGAGAGAAGAATTATTTATTTGAAATATTCATTTGACTTATTAAAAGTACTCATTCTCATTTTTGATTAATATTTTACTTTGGGATTTATGAAAATTCATGCAAAGATATTCTGGATGACATGATTCAGGCATATGAGAACATTCAAGACTACTGACACATCAGAACATTCAAGACTACTAGCACATTAGGACACTCAAGGCTACTGGAATTCATTCGGAACATTCTATATTTATAGGACACTTAGGATTGTTGGATTATTTGAGCTTTAATTCACCTTACTGTAAGTGTCTTTTAAATTTTCACTTTAAATATCTAGAAATAAATTGCTTGTTGATTTTAATTACATTGTAGGTTTCACTTTCTTTCTGTTACAATATTTTAAGACCTAGAGTCGTAACACACTGGATATAGCTACAAATAAGGGTCTTTCTATCATGCACATAATGGCTGATTTGAACAATAACTATGAAACGAGTAGTGAATGAGAAACTAATGGATGGGTCGGACATAGTATATTAACCGAAAATAAATGAATTTGACTTTCGTATCATTTTTTGCCTGAGCTCCATTATCAAGACCATACTTGCATATAATATTTATGTACTTCCATCGATGATCTTGCCGCTCTCGTCTTTTCCATGAAACGGAATGTGATCTTGTCAGAGTGTACCAAGAGAAGAAAATTTAATGGGATAAAGACTAATGGCATCTATGTTGGAATTGGCATCGTGTCTAAGGAAATTCTTGCTAAGAGGCTACATTATATGTCTTTTGCCAGCCAATGCCGTAATTGGTCTTATCAGCTGCGTTGGCAATGACATAGTCGCTACTTTGATTATTGTCTTCATCCATTTCTATTTCTTCTCCAATTCAAACACTTGTTATCTTATCTCTACGCAATCATTTCTTTTAGTTGTTTTAATTATAATTGTTAATTGAAAGGTGTATTTAAAATTATATCACGTCTTTATAGTGCTTCCAATAATGTAAGAACGTTATCAAGTCGTCTCATAACACGGGATTCTAAGCAACACATCTGATGCAAGAAATAGAAGATATTTAAATGTACAATACTTTCTTCTACTTTTACTTGGTCACATGGGCGAGAAAACGTGATGCATTGTTATGAGTCGGTGTACTGAGTCCAAATGTGTATAAGTACGATAAAGAAAAAACGAGAAAACGTGATGCATTGTTATGAGTCGGTGTACTGAGTCCAAATGTATATAAGTACGATAAAGAAAAAACGAGAAAACGTGATGCATTGTTATGAGTCGGTGTATTGAGTCCAAATGTATATAAGTACGATAAAGAAAAAACGAGAAAACGTGATGCATTGTTATGAGTCGGTGTATTGAGTCCAAATGTATATAAGTACAATAAAGAAAAATTCGAAGTTAAAACTTCTATTGAAAACTCATGGAGCATGTAGAAGCATGAGAGTACAGCATGAGCAAAATGGATGCTAATATAAATAATATAACAGTTAATATATCCAAATTATTTATCATTGACCTACATGTGTATTATATTGGAGTCAAAACCATTGAGGACAATATAACGAGAAGACAAACAATGTGCTGCGAGATTTTACAATTATTACATAAAATTTACCAATATCAGTATATTTTTTAACTTGAGAACAAACTTTGAAAGCTGATAAAATTGTGTCGTACTAATTATCACTGAGTTATAAGTTTTGTACGTTCCCCGGGAAAAATAAGGACATTGGAAAATCTAGAAAGTGTTTCGCATACAATGCCACCATAGTGGAAACATCTCCGCAACTGTAAACTAGCAACGAAGAACTCTATTCTGGGGGCCGCGTGAGCACAGTTGTTCGAGCGTCGAACTCATAATCCAGAGGGTTGCGGTTTCAATATCCGCTCAGGCCAACCCTAGTTGACTGCCTCGGTCTGTCATTGGAAAAGGCACTTAGCTCCCATTTCCTCTGAATCATTTAGCCAGAAAAACGCTGAATGTACCGTTTAAATTCAGGCACTTAGCTCTCATTTCCCATGCATCATATACCAGAAAAACATTGAATGTACCGTTCAAAATCAGGCAATTAGGTCCCATTTCCTATGCATCATATAGTCAGAAAAATGCTAATTGTACCGTTCAAAATCAGGCAATTAACTCTAATTTCCTGTGCATCATATAGCCAGAAAAACGCTGAATGTACCGTTCAAAATCAGGCATTTAGGTCCCATTTCCTATGCATCATATAGCCAGAAAAGCGCTGAATGTACCGTTCAAAATCAGGCACTTAGCTCTCATTTCCTATATATCATATACCAGAAAAACGCCGAATGTACCGTTCAAAATCAGGCAATTAGGTTCCATTTCCTATGCATCATATAGTCAGAAAAACGCTAATTGTACCGTTCAAAATCAGGCACTTAGCTCTAATTTCTTTTGCATCATATAGCCAGAAAAATGCTGAATGTACCATTCAAAATAAGGCAACCAAACAACTTTATTCTTATTCTATACATGACTTTGGAATTATTAAAAATTAGTAATTCATTCTTCTTTTTTGTATTCGACATGCATATGGCATGGCATCAAAATATTATATTATAGGCACTAAAATTTAATTTCCATACGATTTTATAATGTTCTGACTTTTAAAAATAAGAGGTTTCTTCCTAATGAATTTATACTCTACATTTTTCCTGATATATAACACATCCACTAATCTTAACCTTCGTGTATTATTCTTTTGTAAAGGCTTTGATTAAATTTACATCTCAGAAGTTTTGTAGGATCTCTGCAAACAAGATACAGCATCAAGTTAAAACTATGCTTTCCTTTCTTCAACTTTTATAAAAGTTTCCAAGATCTTGTCAATAAGGCCTAATACAATATTCGATCATTGTGGACCTTCAACAAATTTCTTAAACTTGTTAACACTTAATCCGTTCCGAGTTAGAAAGTATATACTTACATATCCAAGTTTTATCAAAATAGGTCCTAAATCTGTTTATTAGAAAAGTATCTGAATGCACTGTTTACATATTATGATAATTTAGTAATCAGATAAGTGGTAACAAGTTTATTCATAGTACATTCAGAATTTCAAAGTAATTTAAGGAAAACTTCGGTCAATCCCAAATTAAACTACTATAATTTTAAAGTGTTTTGTAGATATTTCCCAAATATTATACCTCATCCCTAACTAGCAATCAAAGTATGCTTCTTAAATCTGAAGCCGTGTACAAGTTCCAAATATGAAATATGTGTGTATTTATTTCCTTACTCCCTTCCATATAATCCATCAGATGCGTGGATGAATATTGCGAGCGTGTGAAAGTAGGCTCTATGTATGGATGCAAAGAGGAATGTCTTGAAAATAAAAATAATGTCCATACCAAGGAATGTAATGGTCGAATTCTCAGATTCATGGTAGTAAAGATTAATACAGAATTTCTGTTACAATAAAGTTGAAACACTGACAAAGCTTTTGTGTATAAATATTATTCATCAATAAAATCGCATAGTCTTATTCAGATAAGAACAATTTAATCACCTTAAATCCTTCAGTTGATGGAAATATCGACTTCTGTTTAATAAATGCTATCAACAATGTAAACCATTGGAACATAGCTTTATATACTAACGCGTACGAACTCCTATATCCTATAGCATATCCTCCAGCTTGGCAGCTGCATCAAAGTCCAAAGCTTGCTGAGCAATCACGTCCTAATCTGGAGTTATCTTGATGTCGTTCTCTACTCTTGCCCATATTATTCGTGTGCGAGTTTTTACTTTTTCAAGTAAGAAGCCATCTTTCCTTTCAATACCGTATTGCCCACAAAGTATATTGTAGGTTTTCTTTCAAGGTCCGCCTGATTCATTTCAAATCTACACTAATCACTTTCAATGAAATATAATGCTAGCTAAACAAAATTATAACATCACTCAGATAAAAACATTCTTCGATTTCTGTAGCAAATTTCCCAGGATAAAAATCTTTACTCCGATAGACAATGCCTCCTTTTCTTACAAATGTTTCCTCAACGCAAATTTTTGGCGACATCATTATCCTCAGAACAAAACGACTTGAATTCGAGATATATTTTGTCCTTTAAGTTGTCCTCTTCGTTTTCACGTTTCTAGTAGCCATGTACTGTCTTTGTCCGGGTCCTGAATCTAAAACCCTTGTCCACATTTTTACCCCGATTTACCTTCAAAATGTATTTTTGACTCAGACATCTATGTCACGATTGAGACGTGTTCGCAACAACAGTCGAACTTATTTTCTTGCAGATTTATAGCAAGATCAGCATGATCTCGGTTCAGGGATGCAGTGTCGGTATATATTGCAGTTAAGCCGTAACAATAGTTCTTGTGGGAATTATTGCTCGACATGGTAATTTCTAGATTCCTCGAATTATTTCCTAAATCTCTTTACTCATCCAAGTGGTTGAAAGGATGCAAAGATGAACATTGTTCTCCGTGGAATGTGTGTATGTATGTAGAGATGAATAATATAAAGGTTAAAAACTTAATGCACAAATGAATGTAAAAAGTTGGAGAATCATTGGAGTTAAGAATTACATGACATTTATATACCGTTGAAGTGTCAAGACTGAAACAGTTCCATGAAGAAATTTTGTTCATTTAGAATCTTATTAAATAAAACAGCTGTAATCACTTTTAATCCTTGAATGCATCATAATATCGACCTCTGACCAATAGATACTACAGAAGAAGAAAATCAAACAAACAAACAAAACAAACACAAAAACAGTTATTTACACACTTGCACAAGCTTCTGTAGCCCCTCCTCCGGTTCGGCCTCAACAGCAAGGTCTACAACTTGCCGAGTAAGCACGTCCCAATCTGGTGTTATGGTGATGTCGTTTCCTTCTCTTCTCCAACTTGCTCGTGTACGACTGTTTTGGAGTTTTCTCAGCCACAATGGCATCCTGCGTTTCAAGACTGTATTTTCCACTAAGCATATGGTAGGTTTTCCTTGAAAATATGCCTCCTTCATTTCAACTTTACACCATTTACTCTCAATAAAGTCTGTCGTAACTAAGAAGAGTATAACAGCACTTCGAGAAAAACATCTTTCAATTTCAGTATTAATAGATTTACCAGGAATCATGATTTTTTCTCCAAATGCTAACAAGTCCTTTTCACCGAAATAGGCTTCCAAAGCATTTGAAAACTTATCATAGAAGTATTGTTTTGCGACGTCTTCGTCCAACGCACAAAATGATAAGAAAGCAGGATATCTTTTGTCTCTGAAGTTGTTTTCTTCGTTTTCACGTTTCTGGTAGCGATTTACAAATTTTCTTCTTTTTTTGCCCAATTTCGCTCTCTTATGTATTAGTATTCCAATCAGTACAACACTCAAAATCACCAGTCCTCCAATGATGCTTGACACAATAATAAATGGCAAATGCTTTTTAAGATTACAATAATTGATCAGGTCATGAATACTGCCATTGACTGGTTCCTGAATGGAGAACCCTAGTCCACATTTATACCCAGATTTACCTTCAAAATGTATTTTTGACTCGGTCATCCATGTCAAGAATGAGACGTGTTCGCAAGAACAGTCGAACTTATTTCCTTGGAGATTTATAACAAGAGCAACACGATCTCGGTAAAGGGATACAGTGTCGGTATATGTTGCAGTTATGCTGTAGGAATAGTTTATGGGGGAAGTATTGCTCCACATGGTAATTTCTAGCATCCTCGAGTTAATTGTGTCAAGATCATGCGTAACGTCGGTACTTATTAGTGTAAGACCGTTTTGACTTAGATCTAGTACTCTCAAGTTGTACAGATCTCTGATCTCAACGTCGAAATGCACAATTTTATTTCCTTGAAGGTTAAGCTTTTTCAGGTTTGTGAGAGAAACAAATAATTTCTTTGGCAAAAAACTTATGCTATTCCAGGACACATCAAGAATCTCTAGAGCTTCATTGTTTGAAAAGACTTCTTCAAAATCAGGGTAGTACTGCATATTGCCCAAATTGTTACGTTCTAGACGTAGTTCGCTCATATTTGGGAAGGATCGAAACAAATTCGGTGAAATGTATTCCAAAGAATTCCTTGAGACAATGACAGTTTTTAAATAGAAAAACACTACATTCAAGCTCATATTTAGCCACCTAACATTTAAGTTGCTGATATCAATAAATTCTATCATAGGTTCACAGGACAAGTTAATAAAGCCATCCATTATTCGTAACGGGACTCGAGAATTGATGTCATGGGCATACAAATATCTTAAAGATCTCATATAATTGCCACACTTCTTTTTAATATTAAATATGATGCTGGGAGTAATAGAGCGGTCAACAAACGCTGGAAGAGATGAATACGAAATATCTAACTCCCGTATATTTGGAAACCATTGACGGCTGAGTTTACGTGGTATCCATTGCATTGAATTTCGTGATATATTCAAGACTTGAATAGACGAGTAATTAAAACTAGTATCTAACATGACTAACTTTGTCTCGCTGACATTCAAAACTTCGAGAGGTTTTGTTCTGATTGACTCAGTAAACTCAGTTCCGAGAACTATTGGTTCATCTATTATACGTTGAATTCGACATATGTCCAAATATTTTAAATTTGGCATAGCGTATCGGAGCGCAGTATTGAGGTTTTCAATACGTAGAAATGGATTGTCACTCAAATCTAAAGTTTCGACGTCTGGAGTATTTAGGAATGCGCCAGATTCTAAAAAGTTGACGAAATGATGCATTCTAAGAACCTTCAAATTATCCAAGCCATGTAGAAACTCATTTGACACAGACAAGTCTGAAAAATCTTCTCTAGCATTTATTATTAATTCCAGTACTCGATGCCATGAGGAATCGTCAAATGGGGTTCGGTTGAACAAAATGTTCCCTACTACCTGCAATTCCACGATACTAGTATCTGTGGGTAGGACAAATGGAAATGAGCTATAATTTTTGGAATCGCCTGCATCTAACTCACATCTGACACTGGTAAACAAGCTTCCTCTTTCTGTGAAGCATGAACAAAGAACGGGGCATGCAAATAATAGTTTTACTCGATCACCGGTACAGAACAAAAGAAATGTTACACATGGAATTTGTCATATTTCTCATTTGTAAAAAAAATCGTATTAAGCGTTATGAGAAAACATTCAAAGCAACTTATTTGGAAAGAATCCTTCTGCTTAAATGAATGTATCCCTCTGTGGAAACAGGCTGCTTCCAAACATGTTTAAGCTGTCAATGACAATTCCTTTCTAAGCTGATGTATATTTGGTATTGAAGTAATGGAGACAACTTCAGTTCAACGTCCATGAAGTTTGTGATTATTTTCAAACCTTTAGCTCTTTGTTTATTCTTTTTGCTTTTTACTGTGCCAGTTTTGTTTTCAAATGTAGTCCGAATCCCAAACGCAAACTCTGTTGACTTGCCCTTTTCGATTTGTTCTATATTGCAAATTATTCTGTTTTGCTCTGATGGGTAACTGAGGATATGGTATCAAATAATGACGGTGTCTTTGAGCACAGACAATGATTTATTACCTGAAGATCTGTACACCTAAACAAAGAAAAAGGTGATGCATTCTATTAGTATCCTAATTAGTATTGGCACAGTAATATTAAATATGTCATGCTCTATTAAGGACAAAATATCACCAATAATATTTTATATTAAATAGAATTTAAGTTCTTCAATAAATATCATTAAATCAGTCATACATACACACACACATACAGACATACTTATATACATGCATACACAAAAGGATGCATCAATTCAGACCGTAAATCTGAACATGTATATGTATTCTTTCAATTTTTATATTTACCTGACTACTCAATTATATGCAATTACCAACATATCCTATCTGACCTATCTCAGTCTATCTATGTCTCTATGACAACAGAACAACCCAACTCTCTGCAATTATCAATGTAGTTCCACTGACATACATACATACCCACCAGTCTGTCTCTCAGGATACCCTTCCATCTTTGTGCATTGTAACACAATCTTATATATTTCTCTCCTATGTATGCATATGTTGTAATACGATAACTTAAATTAGTAAAAGAAATAGACATAGTAGCTGCAGTAGTAGTAGTGGTATTAGCAGTAGCAAGAGTAGTTGTAGTAGCAGATAAAATAGTTGAAATAATGTTGGAATGGAGGTAAAGTATTGACGGAATAACACGGGTTTATAAAATATACGGTAATATCCATGAATTCATCATACATACATACATACATACATACATACATACATACATACATACATACATACATACATACATACATACATAAAGGGATGCATAAATTCAGACCGAAAATCGCAACATATACATATATTCTCTCAATTGTTCTTTTTACCTGACTACTAAGCTATATGTAAATACCAACATATCCCATCTTCCCTATCTAACAATGTCTGTCTATCTATGTCTGTCTGTCTATCTATGTCTATTTTTATCTATATAACAAGAGCACAACCCAACTGTCCGTAATTATCAATACATTCCCTCTGACATGCCTACCTACTTCATATTTATCTGTCTGTCTGCCCAGGTACCCTTCCACCTTTTTGCAGCTGAACCCCTTTATAAGAACACAAATCATATGGCGAATAACAGTGCTTTCAAGTGCAGCGGATTCAGCAAGGGGTCGTGTATGTCAGGGATTGACTAAGATAATTGTACAAAAAACTGACAACGAACAGTGCAAAACTAGCTTTGCACTGTTCGTTGTCAGTTATATATATATATATATATATATATATATATATATATATATATATATATATATATATATATATATATATAGACAAACACACACGCGCGATAGCAAATTAGCACATAATGAATCAGATTAATCGAGAAGTATGTTATCATTTACAGCTATGTCTTCAAGTGATAAGGTAGAACGAGTAATTTAAATGATATGAATAAATAATCTGAATGCCGAGAGACTGATAGATAAAAGAACAATTATCGTTACAATAAATAGTAAGGCAGATAGACTGATAGACACATAGACTGATAGACAGCTAGAGTAGGTGATCTAACTGGATTTGAAATGTTGTATTGCCGCAAGCGATATTCACTGCTTGAAGTTTATTCAGGTCTAATTGGGACTAATATGCTCTAATAACTTCCAACTCGATTTACAATGACTAAACTTAACATAACATTGGACTACCCTGTATAGCTTTTGGGTTCAAATGAATTTTCACAGTATTTTTACTTCCTGGTTACAATAAAGCCTGAATTGATGCGTCATTGGTATATAATATTTCATAGCCAGTTACTGGTATGAACTTGTGATACTCGATGAAATAAATAATCTCTATGCTAAATATTATTATTTATAATTGTCCGGATTGTCGACATGAAAGCAACATCTGACACTACTAAGCAAACTTCCACTTTCGTTAAATCATGAACAAGGAACGAGGCAGGAAAATAATGTTTCCATTCAACCAACGGAACATAACAGAAGTAAGATCCATAAAATGATATGCATGTCAGTTTTATTATTTGCTATCTTTAAAGAAATAATATTACAATGTATCAGAAAAATATCGAAGAAGCTTATTTAGAAAGAATTCTTCCGTTTAAACCAATTAAGATGCTCTGTGATAAAGGCTGTCTTCAAAATGTTTGTGCAATCATAAAGAGTTTCTTTGTTATAATAACATCTATTCAGTGTGAGTAATTTCCACAGCCGAATATATTGCTCTATCAGAAAAATTGACATGGAGACAATTTCAGTTGATGTTCAGTGAGGTTGCTGTTGATTTTAAAATAAAAAATATCCTTGTTTAAGCGCTAACTCTCTGCAATTATCAATGTAGTTCCACTGACATACCTACATACCTACCAGTCTGTCTCTCAGGATACCCTTCCACCTTTGTGCATTTTAACACAATCTTATGTATTTCTCCCCTATGTATGCATATGTAGTAATACGATAGCTTAAATTAGTAACAGAAATAGACATAGTAGCTGCAGTAATAGTATTGTTATTAGTAGTAGCAAGAGTAGTTGTAGTAGCAGATAAAATAGTTGAAATAATGTTGGAATGGAGGTAAAGTATTGACGGAAAAACACGGGTATATAAAATATACGGTAATATCCATGAATTCATCATACATACATACATACATACATACATGCATACATACATACATACATACATACATACGCACACACACACACACATACATACATACATACATACATACATACATACATACATACATACATACATAAAGGGATGCATCAATTCAGACCGAAAATCGCAACATATACATGTATTCTCTCAATTGTTCTATTTACCTGACTACTAAACTAGATGCAAATACCAACATATCCCCTCTTCCCTATCTATCTCTGTCTGTCTATCTATGTCTGTTTTTATCTATATAACAAGAGAATAACCCAACTGTCCGTAATTATCAATACATTCCCCCTGACATGCCTACCACCTTCCTATTTATCTGTCTGTCTGCCTAGGTACCTTCCACCTTTTTGCTGTTTAACCCTTTTTTAAGAATACAAATCATATGGCGAATAACAGTTCTTTCAAGTGCAGCGGATTCAGCAAGGGGTCGTGTATGTCAGGGATTGACTAAGATAATTGTACAAAAAACTGACAACGAACAGTGCAAAACTAGCTTTGCACTGTTCGTTGTCAGTTGTTGTTATTTATTTTACAATATTGTATACATATATATAAACACACATGATATGAATAAACAATCTGAATGCCGAGAGACTGATAGATAAAAGAACAATTATCGTTACAATAAATAGTAAGGCAGATAGACTGATAGACACATAGACTGATAGACAGCTAGAGTAGGTGATCTAACTGGATTTGAAATGTTGTATTGCCGCAAGCGATATTCACTTCTTGAAGTTTATTCAAGTCTAATTGGGGCTAATGTGCTCTAATAACTTCCAGCTCAATTTACAATGACTAAACTTAACATAACATTGGACTACCCTGTATAGCTTATGGGTTCAAATGAATTTTCACAGTATTTTTACTTCCTGGTTACAATAAAGCCTGAATTGATGCGTCATTGGTATATAATATTTCATAGCCAGTTACTGGTATGAACTTGTGATACTCAATGAAATAAATAATCTCTATGCTAAATATTATTATTTATAATTGTCCGGATTGTCGACATGAAAGCAACATCTGACACTTCTAAACAAGCTTTCACTTTCGTGAAATCATGAACAAGGAACGAGGCAGGAAAATAATGTTTCCATTCAACCAACGGAACATAACAGAAGAAAGATCCATAAAATGATATGCATGTCAGTTTTATTATTTGCTATCTTTAAAGAAATAATATTACAATGTATCAGAAAAATATCGAAGAAGCTTATTTAGAAAGAATTCTTCCGTTTAAACCAATTAAGATGCTCTGTGATAAAGGCTGTCTTCAAAATGTTTGTGCAATCATAAAGAGTTTCTTTGTTATAATAACATCTATTCAGTGTGAGTAATTTCCACAGCCGAATATATTGCTCTATCAGAAAAATTGACATGGAGACAATTTCAGTTGATGTTCAGTGAGGTTGCTGTTGATTTTAAAATAAAAAATATCCTTGTTTAAGCGCTAAATAACTATTTCTTTAATATTCCTCTTTTGCACTTACGTGTAGTTCAAAATCACAAGCCCGAACGCTTTTAACTTGCCTTTCGCGATTTCTCCTATACTATCAATCGTCATGTTCTGCTCAGGTGGGTAACCACTAATATGGTTTCAAGTAGCAGCTGTCTCTTTAAACACAAACAATGGTTATTTGGTTGGCGATCTGTTCACCCAAACAATGAGAAAAGGTAATGCATTATACTACTGTCCTATGTCTCCACTGGCCCAGTAATTTCAAATAGTATGATATATAAAGGAAGAAATGTAGGCAGTGATATTTTAGATTCAATAGAATTTACATTCTTCAGAAAATGTCCATTGACTCATTATAGATACATACATACATGCATACATACATACACGCAAACATCAACACAGAGCGTAAATGGCAATACTTATATGTATTCTTTCATTTTTATATTTACATGACCACTTTACTATATTTAACTGACATATCCCTCTGACCTACCGACCTCTGCGTATTTATCTATGTATCTGCGTATTTATCTATGTATCTGCGTATTTATCTATGTATCTGCGTATTTATCTATCTATCTGCGTATTTATCTATCTATCTGCGTATTTATCTATGTAACAAAAGAACAACTCAGCTGTAAGTATCAACATATTACGTCTGACCAACGTACACATCTATATGTCTATCTATCCTTTTTCTATTTATGTATGTAACTGTCGATCCATCTGTCTGTCTGTCTGTCTATCTCAATCTCTCTCTCTCTATCTATCTATCTATCTATCTATCTATCTATCTATATATATATATATATATATATATATATATATATATATATATATATATATATATATATATATACCTATCTACCTATATATCTGCCTGCCTGTCAAGACATTTTACCAAGATTTGTTGTTTTATCCAGTCTTATATACTTCTTCTCTCCGTAAAACGATGTCGTAAGATGTACTTACACACATACCCACAAATGAAAACAGAAGTAAGCAAATAGACGGGAAAAGTATTTAATCATTAATAGCTAGCTTTTCACGTTATTAGGTAGAAAAACAAACTTCAATACAAGATTGAATCACCTGTCTTCAGATAGACTGATAGATAAAAACACATGGTTACAATAAGCAATCATACAGACAGGTTGACAGACATACAGATCATTGAATATAATGTTGAACGACCTCAGAGGATTTGTGGGTTCAAATGAATTTTCACATTACGTTTACTTCCTGGTTACAAAAAAGCCTGAATTGCTGATTCATACATAATAATTCTACTTAGTCAGTTAGAAATGTGAACTTGTGGTACCCGATGAAATAAATAATCTCCATTTCTAAAATAGAAGTTATAATTTTCCGGATCGTCGACAATGGTTATGGCAAATAGTATGCTGTATCAATTACTCCGGTTATGGCAAATAGTATGCTGTATCAGTTACTCCGGTTATGGCAAATAGTATGCTGTATCAATTACTCCGGTTATGGCAAATAGTATGCTGTATCCATTACTCCGGTTATGGCAAATAGTATGCTGTATCCATTACTCCGGTTATAGCAAATAGTATGCTGTATCCATTACTCCGGTTATGGCAAATAGTATGCTGTATGAATTAATTCGGTTATGGCAAACATTATGATGTATCGATTACTCCGGTTATGGCAAATAATATACTATATTTGCAGAAGTACGCATCACTGCTTACATACATGCAACCATACATACATACAACCATACATACAACCATACATACATACATACATACATACATACATGCACAAAACAATAAGAAGAATGTAGCATGAGTAAGCTTAAGATTGACGCCGGGAACTGAGGGATTGCTTCAATAAATAGTTAGCGAGACAGATTGACGGAGATGTACTACAGAATATAGCTGCATGTGAGAAAGTAATTACTTTATAAATTTTAAATATTTATATATTTATAAATATAATTTACCGAGCTTTACATTGCTCCCGTAATTTCAAACTTCCTAATGAACTTACAATAATTCAGATGAATATAAACATCACTCACCTGGAATGTGTGTGGATTCAAATAATTTTCGAAGTAGTTTTACTTTTTGTTACAACAAAAACTGAATTTGCGATTCCTGCATACTTAGTAACATGTTAGAAGTACAAAATGAATTCTCGGTACTCGCAAAAACGAATCATTTATATACTTTAAGTATAAAAGGTAGCATTAGTTGTGATGACATCAGTCTTCACCATCGCCATTGTTGAAGTACTAATGGCGACTTCCCAAGTAGGAGTAACAATAGCCTGAAAGTAGCAATATTGTTAACAATAGTTTACTTGTTTACCAAGAAAATAAAAACTTGCAAATGTCTCTAGGCCAACTGACCCTTTAGCATACATATATGATTCTAGTTTTGTTGCTGCTGCTGCTGTCGTTGCTACTGTGAAATTATGGTATATTATATTAGGCTATATATGCTCATTTCAATTATGGTGTTACTTGTATACTAGTATATTAGGCTATATATGCGCATTTCAATTATGGTGTTACTTGTATACTAGTATATTAGGCTATATATGCGCATTTCAATTATGGTGTTACTTGTATACTAGTATATTAGGCTATATATGCGCATTTCAATTATGGTGTTACTTGTATACTAGTATATTAGGCTATATATGCGCATTTCAATTATGGTGTTACTTGTATACTAGTATATTAGGCTATATATGCGCATTTCAATTATGGTGTTACTTGTATACTAGTATATTAGGCTATATATGCGCATTTCAATTATGGTGTTACTTGTATACTAGTATATTAGGCTATATATGCGCATTTCAATTATGGTGTTACTTGTATACAAATTTGTTATAAAAAAAAGTCACGAATGTTTATATTATTCTAGCCGTTCAAGGGGAGAGAGAGACAGAGAGAAACACAAAGACAGAGTTTCAACTGTACAACTGTATGATATATAGATACATAGATAGATATATTGAAAGATAGATGACGAGGTATGACTGCAGGTGTCGAGAAAGTTAGGTAGATATGTGGATAGATATTGAGAAAATAGAATGAGTGTAAGGAAAGGTTCAGGTTACATTAGATAGATAGAAAGATAGACAGATAGGTACCCAGGTTCTCTTGAACTTTGATAACAATGTATGTGGGCATGCTGATAGAAAAATATATGGAAATATAGATAGATAGATGCGACTGTATCTATTTCACTGGCCCTACTCAATATTTAGTTCAAAAGAAAAGAAGTAAAAGGTTTAAGAAAAGAAAACAACAAACAAACAAACAAAACATTAGCAAAAAACGACAAGAAACTGCAAAGGATAATAATTAACATTACACCGACTGTGAAATTTCAAAATTATTTCATTCCTTAAAAGGTTAATACATTTCTTTGATCATTTTCGTTCTATCCGATTTTGAACATCAGTTCTTAAATTCAGTGCCAATCACTCTCAACTGACTTTTTCTCCAGTTTGTGCAATAATGCTTATACATATTTATTTTTTTGTCTCTGCAGTATTTTGCCCGTACATGCCCGTCATCTTTAATCGTACGTTACTTTTGCCAGGAAATGCCCCTCATCCTGAATCGTAAAAAATCTTTTGCCCGGAAATGCCCCTCAATCTAAATAGTACATTTCTTTCTCACTGCTTTTCAGCTCCTCAGCCAATACCCTACAAACAACAGATTGTATGCATTATATGAAATATTTTGTTTAGTGTTAAAATGTTTTCATGCTTTTTGCTATGTCTGAATTAATTACAAAAACATACAGCTTACAGCTATTCAGTTTAAAACTAAGACAACTAAGTTGGGAGTTTGGATATCAATAAAATGCTCCATGTTTTATTGTGTTGATATATTGCAACAAAAGTACGTGTTCCAAAAAAGTTGTTACAAGTCACAAAATGTTGTCTAGTATACTTTGATGTAATGGCAAAACATCTATGGAAATGAACAATGAACGCAGTTATGTCTTGTGTTTTGCTGGGAATATATATCCGTGTTAATACCTTATATTTCAATCTCCTAAGTTAAATAATTTTGTAACGTATTTCTTGTAGTCTTGTGAGATTTCTTATTTGTCTTTGAATGCGCATGTCAGCGAAATGCTCAGATATTATAAAGCAGATTTGTCCTCGGTTAAAAACTGCTTTCTGTAGTTAAAACACACACTGACATGCAATTTTGCCTATCACATAACATAATTTTAATTGTAACATTTCTACTCGTTTTCAAGATTTTTACTAAATTTGTATTAATAAGAATATTTCACAGCTTTCTACCATTTGATTCACACTTAAAACAACCAGCTTTTTGTCGGTGCTACCAAATGTACAGAATTGTACTTAGAAGTAAATGGTGAAAAAATTGAAACAGTTATATGTGCCTGACGTTTTGGTATCCTTTGTTATCAATACTTTATCCTGGTCCAACCACTTTGAAACATTTCTTCTAAAAGTATCAAAGAAAATAAGAATCATAACAATTGTTAGATCTTTTATCTCTTATCAGTTGATTCTAAAGGGGCACAACACAGTTGTTTTCCCCACATTTTATATACTGCTCTACTGTGTAGGGAACTATACAGCTTATAGAAAAGTGCATCCAGGGTTATTTTAAAAGTCAAATATATTTATAACGTCTACATCATCTCTTTTCAACACTCTTTTTTGGATTTTATTATTATTAGAAAAGCTGTACTTACTTCAAAGGTCTTAAATAATTTAGCGACAGAGTACCTTAGTTGGTTTTTTAAGTTTATAAGGAACATTAGGATAAGAAGTGCACGGTCAAGTGAAAACAATGATCAGTATATACCAAAGGTTCGGACAGGGTATTTTAGGAAATCTTTCACTGACGCCTGTACAGTCTTATGAAACTGTTGAGACCTTTATTGTTAAAAAATATATCTTCAAAATCTAGAGTACTGCATTGCCCCTAAATTGTTACGTTCTAGACGTAACATATATAGGAAAGAATCAAATAATTTCAGTGAAATATATTCCAAAGAATTTCTTGAGACAATGAAAGATTATTAATACACAAGCACTAAATTCGTACTAAAATTTAGCCATGTTTTATTTAAGTACTGATATCAATAACTTCTACTAAGATATATCCATAAGAAAAGTTCACAAAGCCAATGACGTGGTATCCATTACAATGCAATTCGTGATATATTCAAGACTTGAAAAGATCAGCAATTAAAACTGCTATAGAAATAAGCTAAGTTTGTGTCGCTAACATTCAGAACTTCAAGAGGTTTAGTCCTGATTGATTCAGTAAATTCAGTGCCAAGAACTATTGAGTCTTTTTCTAGACGTTGATATCTACTTATGTCCAAACATTTTTAATTTGGCAAAGCGTATTAGAGCGCTCTTCTTACGTGTGCAATGCGTAGATGAAAATTGTCATTCAAATCTAAAGTTTCCATGTCTGGAGTGTTTAGAAAAACGCCAGATTCAAACGATCCAATGAAACTATGCATTCCAAGAACCTTAAAAGTGTCCAAGTGTAGAGAGCTATTTGACACATATAAATCTTTATAATCACTAGCACTCATTGTCAATTCCCGCACATGATGCCAAGAATGATCTTCATATGACGATCGGTTGAAATTAATATATGATGCCAAGAATGATCGTAATATGACGATCGGTTGAAATTAATATAGCCCTGCTGCCTGTTGCAATTCCACAATATTTGTATTTATGGGAAGGACGAAGGGAAATGAGCTATAATTTTCCAGATCTACCGCATCAAAGTTCTTCTTAAATCGATTTAAATTGATTAAATTCCCTATTCCCTTAAATCGATTATTCCCTATGTTGGCTTTTCTGTGTGGTTCCTGTCGGAATGTCTGACAAAAAGCATATGTACGCATTCTTAGAACCCGGGTCGTTTAGGCAATATGTTCTCTCACATTTCTCACACTACGAAACCCATGCGCCATGGGTTCTCCAGTACCATGTACAGGCCATGCCATGACAAAACTGGAAAACCTATGATCTCGCGAGCAAAGCATTGGTATGGAAACTTATATCAAAGTAGGCCCGTCGGAGTGACTACGTTGACAGTGGCATTTGATAGTTCACGACTTTCTACTGCATATATGCAGGCCATATCAGACGAGGGCGACAGCGCGTAAGACGGCTATCATTCTTTACATTTACTATAAAAGCAAGACATATAGAACAAAAAGTGAAAACCCCATGGTCTAGCGAGGTTATAGAGTGAACCCTGCACAGGTCATGTCGAAACGACTTACAAAAAGGGATATTGACATGCACTATTTTTTTTACATTTTTGGAGAAATATTCGAGCAAGGTAAAATTAGAATTCTTGTCGTACCATTTAGATAAAGTTTTGAACTAGAGATAATCAATAACAACGAAAGGAAATAATGTGTGTCAGTGGTTAATCATGCTTGTCGATTGTGCGGAAAGGGCACTCAGTCAGAGGTATGACTCTGTGGACCATGTTGTTGTAAATGCGTGCATGATAGAATATATTACAAAGAAAAGTGGGCTGGAAATTTGTTTGCAAAAGTATTGTATAAACTAAAGAGGGCACGATCTCCAATTTAGCAAAATAATTATCAGTTACATATATGCAAAATGGCATATGCACATAAGCAGCACGAGTTGTATGTGACGAAATTAAGATGCTGATTGGATTTTGACGTGCCTGTCCTAGAAGTCGCATAGCACTGCAAAAACGTCAGGAAATGTTAGAACAAATATAGTATAAGCAAACAACAGACAACAAAGTGGATCGGTCAGAAAGAAGTTGTCATACTGCAAACAAACAATCGTTTATTGCGGAAGATCCTAGATAATGAAGAAAATAAGTATGCTGAGGCTGAGCTCGATTGGGTAACAGCAATAGTTAAATAAAACGGCGAGCAACATCGTTTTGTTGTTGTTGACACAGTCACGCGAGAAGCATGGATAAACAATGTCATAGCTGTTGCGATAAAATGTATTTCCTGTGCACACAATATAACGTATTGCCTGTACACATATGATGTATTGCCTGTACACACGATAGAATGTATTGTCTGTAAACATGGTATAATATATTGCCTGTACACAGAACAGAATGTATTGCATATACACACGATATAATGTATTGTCTGTACACACGATAGAATGTATTGCCTGTACACATGATATAATATATTGCCTGTACACATGATAAAAAGGATTGCCTGTACACATGATATACCGAATGATGACATTGTAATGCTTATAACAAATATTGTTGGAAACTACCAATATCATACAAAGCATCCGTATTTTATGAGCTAGGTATTGATTTTATTAGGTACCAAGGGAAAGGGCTGAAATGCAATTCTTAACCTCGTTGGGAGTAAATTTAAATGTTTCCCGAGCGAAACAAAACCTGCTGTCTTATCTTCCAGAGCAAAATGCAGAGCCAGAGGAATAACTTTACAATTTAGGGACGATTTGTGTAAAACGCAACAGGAGGCATTAACTGTTGCTTTAGAGTACGCAAAAGACCGTCGTGCCAGGGAAAAAGCAGAGGTTGCCCTACGTCGGACTCAGCAAGAAGTAAAAAATCTTACAGAACAAATTAACTACCTTCGTGAAAACAACTGAATAGCCATAGAGTCCGAACGAAAAGCTGGTAGACGTGATGCAACCGAGGCAAGACAAGATGCTGCCTAGGCTCGTTCACAAATTGTAGAACTGGAAATTAGTACACAAGAGGCACGCCGAGAGGTTGGACGTTATGAAAGACTATGCAGGGATCATGACAAGGACAGCGTAGAGACAACACAATAGGAAGTGAACCATCAAACATTTCCGTTTATTGTAAACTCATTTTTCTGATACCATTTAAAAATACAATAACCACTTGCGTCAGAAATGAGTGATATTTTCTTTAGAGATTCTGGCGACTTTGGCGAAGACCATCAAGCTCCAGAGTCCGTTGATAAGAAAAGCAGTAACAAGGAAGAGGGCGAGGCCCCTATAGAAAGAGCCAGACATGGTACAAAGCACCAAACACCTCCTCCATCATCAAGTAAAGTTATACACGTTCCAGACGAGGAGAAGGTAACGTGATGATAAAAGGTAAAAGGTCCTTTAGACAGATAGCGAGTTCTATTATCAGCCATTTAGGTGTAGATTCAGTAAAATTTTGTTCTTGCACATTTAGAGTTAAACTTATCGTTGATGATTTTTTGAGCAATGGCATATTTAAAGACCACTCTCTCACAGACCAATCGCAGGGTATATTCAGAGGTTGTCGCATGCGAGAAACGGACTCTCTAAAGAGCAACCTCGCAGACACTGTTGGACCTTGCTGAAAGTGCACAGGAAATACGTTTAGATTCGCCATAACACACAATAACAATAATGGAATGGTTGTACGATAGTTGTCTGCACTACAACATTCGCATGTGATACGACGAGTATAAAAGTTTCAGCAGTACAACAACAACAACAACAAAAATTAAACGCAATTCCTACTTTTTTGTTCTGAGATGGTCGTATGATTTTACAATTTGGAGATCCTGCATCCACCTACATCGCCAAGATTGTACAAGGACACAAGTCGCTTTTCCTACCTAGCCAGAAATGGAATATAAATTAATCGTGTGTCATTATGACGCACTACCGAGTGTCAGTACGACGGAAACTTCGACGTGAAAACGTACTGCTTCATGAAGATTGCAATGGGGTTAGTCTTGATGATTGTACCTGGAAGCTATTAGCTATTTCTTATTGTCCAGAGAAATCACATGTCAACAAATACCTTGCTGAGGATTAGCGTGAAATAGTCGAGGTAAATGATGGTACTGTTCTAACACTTTACCGCTGGAACCACCCCCACAAAAGATCAATCTGGTGCTAAGTCTCAAGCATCGACCACGATGTATCGACATTTCGCTGGTGGCTTGATGGGAGAAAATATAAGCTGCAATAATACACGAGCTTTCGCTCTCACAAGTGAAACGTGCTGCCACTGCAGACAAACAATTTGGTGTACCACTTTTCTCCAACTAAATTTACGAGGGTGATAGTCGGATTGGCCTTTCAGACCTAGATCCTGCCTACTACTACACCATGATGATTTTTGTCGTCCTTACTTTCAGCCATTTATGCATGACTCATGTGAGGTATGTAATATTCAGACAACACATCTTGGTATTGCAACTGTGTACCATCTGTCATGTAGTTCTGACGGAGTACATACCGCTGCTGGAATTCCATACATTTCCAACCAAGTATCAGTTGTACCTAATGTATTTTTAGTTCTGTTTTCACGCACAAACTCTACACCAAACATACGAAATATACACGTGGAAGACCTAGTAGAGCTGGGACATACAGTTTTACACAAAGCCTATGATGCAGTTGTGGCCAACCGTCGAGGTACTATGTACTATAACAATGGTTACATTCTGCGTTCACGAGGCACTGAGCAGACCGGATGCTGTCCTGTTCTGCGTTCACGAGACACTGAGCAGACCGGATGCTGTCCTGATGTTCTGTACGAGTCAATACTCCTAAGCTGGTTTCGCTAGAATATTTATAAAATGCAGCCGCATTAAAATGTCGACCTTGATCAAACAGAGCATACTAACTGATTCGAATGTGTTGCTTTGCGTGCCTTTGCGAGCAAGCGCGGACACAGGTACTAACTGATGAGCTTGCTATTGTTCCCGCACGTCACTACGACAGCGCAGTGCAGCAGCCAGCTGTTGTTTCCGAGGTTCTCGCTGTAGTCGATTTTTTTACAATAAGCTTCATGACCAAGAAAAAGGAATGCTAAAACAAATAGAAATGCTCGACTATGATAAGCCAAAGAAGAATGCTTGACCATATGACAGACAAACTTGGTTCCTCTAGTATTGCTGAAAACCAAGAAGATATTCGCACTGAACGTTATGACGCGCTACGACATTGATGAAATCGAAGATATTTTGCAGCTCAAGAGCTACAGCGAGCGGAAAAAGATCCAGCTACAACAAATAGTAGAGACTGCTGAACAGACATTACAATGGACATGTCTGTCTCTATCGGTTATACTTATATGGGCTGTATCACGGGCCTTTCAAAAGGCTGGGGCCGTGAAACAGCCGGATTGACAAGAACACAAGCAGAACAAAAACATTACAAATTTCGTGTGTAATTGGCAAGACCATTTTTTTGTCTTCAGCTAAATATAGAAAAGCACCATATAACAACATTGTCACACCTCCAGCTGTCATATCTCGAGTCGGCTAATAGCCGTTTACCTCCTCGCATTCTTTCAGTAGTCTGACGAAGTGCTTTAAAGACTGCAAAATCCTCTGGCGCAGTTTCCAATGGATGATCACATACACTAGAAGAATTGCGTGCAAAAATATACGATTGCACACTCATGGATCAGGATGGTATAGTTGGCTATGACAAAACAAGGCTTGCAGGACGACAACCGTCCTGGCTGGAAGGGGTTGCCTATATGTATCTTGCATTTATTGGTAATGAATAAACTCCTGTCTTGTGTACGAAGGACGGATACGCCTTACCAAACCCTTTCATGTTGCACTCTTTGTTTACATGCCAGTTTCTTGTAACTTTTAGTTACAATTATTTACAATTAGAAAAAATATATTTTCGCTTGTTTATCATGTGTGTATTGTCAATTCATTGTACTTTGCACTACTGAAAACTAATTTTGCTGTATGTAATTTTTTCGATATCTTGTGTGAGAGCACGAGTGTTATCAATGTGGTCAATGTCCCAGTTTTTGTCTAGTGGATTTTCACAGCTAGCGCATTTGTAGTCCTGAGTAGTATTTTTGGGCTATCCAAGTTGACAGTAATGGCGTGATCCTCTATTGCATGATCCTCATGAGCAGAAGATTGTAGCCCGGCTGCGTAGTCGGCAATTTGTTCCATTTGTATGCATTTATCAATGGTGGACGGGGAACGCGTATGGGATCCTCGTGTGTAACGAGGATGATATCTAAGGAACAACACCAAGTAATTGGGATGCGAAACCATTGAGCTCTGACCAGGGGACTGTTAGCATCATCAATGTAGAGTTTGTTGCCAACGGTCTCCCCTGCACTGCATGACATGTGCGACACCACGGCGTACGAAGGAGATTGGGTGCACTGCTTAGCGTCAGTGTACTGTCTATATAATCGCGGTCCCGTATAGTGAGGTGGGTCACTGTGACCTCCTACACAGTATACTCGGCATTCGAGTTAATATTTTTTGTACCTGCCACTCGGGCATAGGTATGGCCAACCACTCGATTACCTACATACAATTCGTCTTGCGATACCAGTCTGCGTTCGCTCTTGTCGCAGCTCATATCCGACAAGTGTTTCGGTGCACGATGTCATTGATAAACGCAATATGAGGTGCGTAAGCACTGAAGTTGTCATTTTGTACCTTGTCCCAAGACAAGTGTCGAAGGTCGTGTTTCGGAGCCACCAAACGTTCTGGTCATCACCATACGCCAGAAGTTCGTTGTTAAAGCCACAATTCGCTGACGATCATTTTCGGCTAAGCGCTTAGACTCCAAAAGAAGGACGTTACGTGGAATTATTTGAACAAGAGCCTCAGCATAATACTGGTTAACGTTTACTTCAAGCACATGTTCAACGAGTTTGTTTTGAGCAGGGTCGCAGTTAACAAGGATGATATGTGTACCTTGTATTTCTGGAGAAAATCAGCCAACCGCTCGAGCTGGGATACGGTGGAAAGGAAGACCTCGTCAAAGAGAATAACGTATCAGCCACTGACATTAGAGCGAGTAAAGGTAGTTCCATCTCCTGCTCCATTTGGGGCGCTTGCCTAACAGCATATGCAATCGCGCCAAATCGTTGTCCGTCTAATGATTCAAAAACAGCATTCCACGAAGTGACCACTAGTAATTGTTTACTATTGTCTTTGACCCAGCAGAGAGCAAAGCTGATTTTACCTGTTCCAGTAATGGAGCCAGTAACTATAAGAGGACCGCCCGTTGGTTGGTGAGTAACAGAATGTTCTTTGGATCCTGAAAGCTCGTCTATTATAACCTCTTTTTTGCCCAGTAGCTCTGCCAGACAGTCATTCATTTCTTTTGTTGTTCATTTCTCGGTGCATCCGGTTCTATAAGTCTTGGATCCTCCTTGTTGTCCCATTCGTTATCCTTTGTTATTTTCTTCAAGATCTCGGAAGCAGACGTGCGGGGTTATAAAGCTATACCAAGGTGATATTGTTCTACAAAACTTTATGGTAAACAGGAAATTGCATACATTCGGATACGTCCGACCTCATGCTATCTGCATGTACCATCAACAAACTCAAAGCCTTCCGACAGAATTGTGTTGATGCAGTCTGTACTCGCTGCAACTGCAGCGTCGCCCAGTGCGCGGGCAAGCTTGTGAAGTAGTATGCGAATGCCGTCAGGAATGAGATGCAAAACTGGCTGGCAATCCTCTGACAGCTCTCTTTGCACATGGTCTCCTTGTAGGTAAATGTCTGTATAAATCTCTGTGCGTAAACGACCATTGCTGTAGGATAATGCTTATTTGTTTGGCTTGGTAGACCTGCTCTCAGACTGCATTGTTGTAGCGTCTACCTATAAGTGTATAGGCAAGATTAGCTACGTGATCGCTGATATCAGCACGTCCATAGAGTTGATCGCAAGCCTTAGTTAAGTTGTGAGATATTACCTTTCGTGACACAAGTTCTTCAATGAGAAAATTTATATTTATCTCACTTGTGCAAACAAGAGTGCTGTACGAGAGACAACATCATGTCTTGAGGGAAAGAGAATGGAGTCTGTCATCGGCAATAGTGACCAAAGAGAGCAAGTGCATCTTGACTGTAGTGTGAGAGCACAGCTGTAAGAGTCACTTCTTCAGAAACCTTTTCCAATCACTTCCTAACCTTAGTTCAGCTCTTACCATGTTTGGTCCCTCACAATTTCTCCATGTAGAGCACGTTTAACACGGGCACGTATTTTGCCTACCTGTACGGATAATCCACCCTCATTGCCATTACGACGGATCAAACTACCAGGCTCAGTGTTGTGCGGAGCACGGTAAAACTTGCGGATAGATCCTCGGGCCTTTTGTCTGTATGAAGACCACTATTGTGTTGTCAGCAGCAAGTCGTGGAGCTTCCACGATGTCGTTTGCAGAGTTTACCAGGATAACAACGTATTCTGTGTTGCTGGGGCGAAGCCATTTCTTGCTAATGTGGTCGTTGGACTTTGGTGGTGCAGGTTCCACCTGAACGGACTTGTTGGGCTTGCTTTAAAAAAAAAAAAAAAAAAAAAAAAAACATTTATGGTTGTTGTGCAAAAGGAGCGCAAAGGAAGTTTTGACGTTTGTGTTGCGTCGCTCTGGCTTGAACCGGTTTCCGTAAATGTCCATAGCAATACCAGGTGAACCCCACTTGCACGAAAAAACATGGGCATCAGCCCAGCACGTCTCCTAAGTTGAACTATCCACCCGATTGGAGAAGACAGATGGTTGATCCATACCACCGTCGCGAAGATTCTTTCTGTCCAGTCCAGCGGCGGCTCCATTTTAGCATTCTTATTGAGAAAGACAATACGAATCTCAGGCTTGAGAGAATAACGGTTTTCCAGCCAACCGGTTTAGCTCGTCCATTGCGACAAAATAGGTCTGTAACATTTTGTTTCATAACTTGGTATCCAGTACGGCAGGGCTTTACGAAACTTCTTAAATTCCTTCCGTTCGAGCATCACGCCAGTTTTGGATTGTCTGTTTCTGAGTTTCTCATTTCTTTTCTTGTGTCTCTAATATGAACCTCAAACTCTGGTTTAGGCGTCTGTTAGCGTGGGACCAGAAGGCTTCTCGCGCATGCGCTCTGCTTGCTTTTGCCGTCATTAGTGTACCGTAGTTCCTGCTGCAATAGCCACGTGCATGCATTCTATGTGTTATGCTGGCTTCGCTGCTTACCTTTGTCGTCACTAAGAGTGCTCGTAAGAAGCTGTTCCAATGAAGCAGCGCGTGTAGCCGGCACATGTAGCTGCTCTTGATTATGAGTAGGTTGTTTGTCCAAGGCAGCCATCGCCTGTGCATAAAATTCACGACTAAGTAGTCCTCAGGAACAAGTCGTCAGGTTCCTGTTATGCCTTGTTGACATCCAATTGTATTGGGATTATTTCTAGCCCGAATATTTCTCTAATACAACTTGTGCAATAATATAAATTATATCTAACTCAATTATTTCTTTAGCTGGGCACACCAAACTGCATATTGGCAAGACGAACAGCATACACAATCTATTGATTATGCCTAGCTCGAATATGTCTCTAAACGGGCAGATTAATAACCCCATATTGATTATGCCTTGCTTGAATAATTCTCTAAATGGGCAGTGTAATAACCGCATTTAGATTATGCCTTGCTTGAATATTTCTCTAAATGGGAAGTGTAATAACCGCATACTGATTATGCCTAGCTTGAATATGTCTCTAAAGTGTAAACATAACATTTGTAAGTGTCCATTTTTGTTACCCATTTCGGCAGAGCCTGCGCAGGATCTTGACCAGCCCATAGATTTTTTTTTTGTGTCACGAGAAGCTTAGACGTGCCGGCGGCCTTATACCCGGGGCCGCGGATGGCCGAGCAGATCACTGACATCTCACCTCTGTCCTCGTGGGTTCGAGTCTTGAGCTCGGCCTACGTGGGTATGTGAGAAAGCTTGCCAGTAGCTTCCCGTGGGTCGGTGGTTCTTCCGGGGGTTTTCTCGGGTTCTAGCTCCACCAAATATACTGGGCCCCATACTGTATAGCCTCTCATGTGCTGAAAAATGGCGTTAAACCCGTAACAACCAACCAAAGCCTTATATCCTACACACGAGAGTTCTAGGGGTGCTTAAAGACTTTTTGTTGGCAGTCATTCTGACAAGACCAACGCCAACTCACACAAACCCAATGCAGCATGCTTTTTTTTTGTTGCGCAGCGAGAAACGTACGTGGAAGGCAGACCACGACCTAACGCTGGCCCTATGCATTACTCTCGAAAATTGGATCTGAGTTCTGAATGCCAAGGACGATGGTTGCTTATCATTTTAAAATCTTCTTTACGTTTTCACACACACACACACACACACACACACACACACACACACACACACACACACACATATATATATATATATATATATATATATATATATATATATATATATATATATATATATATATATATATATATATATATATATATACGCTGTTGACTGTTGACTTATCTTTCTAATTGGCCATATATTGTAAATGAGCCTGTTCTGCTCTGATTTGTAACCATTGATATGAGTTCCTGTAATGATGGTGACTTTGACCACATACAATGGTTTATTACCTGGCGCTCTGTACAAATGAAAAAAAAAATATGCACTATATTGCTTTCGAATGTCTCGACTGGGCCATGAATAATAAGGCTAATGCCATATCAAGAACGAAACATCACCAGTTATATTTATATTCGATAAAATGTAAGTTGTTCAATAAATATCCATTAATTAATCATGTATACGTGCATACATACATACATGGACGGATGCATCTGGTTAGATCGTAAATCGCAACAATAATGTGAATTAATTTTTTTCTATATACCTGTTTGCTCAGCTATATGTAATTACCAGCATATCCCCTCTGACCTACCGACCTCTATCTATCGATCTATGTCACTTTCTATCTATATAATAACAGAACAACCCAACCCATAATTATCAGTATATTCCCTCTACATACTTACCTGCCTCATATATATATATATATATATATATATATATATATATATATATATATATATATATATATATATATATCTGAGTATCTCTGTGTGTATCTATCTCTCGTTATGTCTCTCTACCTGTATGTATGTCTGTCTAGATCCCCTTCTACTCTTTTGCTTGTAACCCAATCTTATATATTTCCTCACTGTTTATGCATATGTAACGATACTGAAACTAATAGTATAAATAGTAGTAGTAGCTGTAATAGTAATAGCTGTATTAACACTAGCAAGAGTAGTTTTAGTAGCATATTAGCAGATAAAGTAGTAGAGTAATAAAATATGGATCGAATAACAGGGATATATATGTATATATATATGGACATAGAGATTAAAGGATCTACCTGGTTTTGATAATATTTTCACTCCGCAGGCGATATTCACTTCTTGAAGATTATCCAGAGCTAGTTGGTACTCATATGTGCTAATGGCTTCCTACTCGACTAAAAATTACTGAATTGATAATAACACTGGACTATCCTGTATAGCTTGTGGGTTCAAACTAATTTTAACTTCCTTGTTTACAATAAAGCCTGAATTCATGCGTCATTGCTTTATAATGCTTTCTTGCCAGTTTCAGGTGTAAACCTGCGGGACACGATGAAATAAATAATCTCCATGCGTAAAATCAATATTTATAATTGTCAGGATTGTCGACGTCAAAGTCATATTTGATACGTCTAAACAAACTTCCATTTTCTTGAAAGCATCAACAATGATATGGACAGGAAAATGATTTTTCCACTCGACCAATGGTACGTAACAGAAGAAACGTCCATAAAATGATGCACATATAATTTTTATTCTTTTTGATCTCTAAAAACAATATATTACATGTTATGAAAAAATAATTCGATAAAGTTTACTTATAAGGAATCTTTCTGTTTAAATCAATTCGACTGCTCTGTGACGATAGGCCATTGTTAAAAATGTTTAAGCAATCATGGAGAGTTTCCTTCTTACAACACTGTCTATTTATGGTGTGTATATATATATATATATATATATATATATATATATATATATATATATATATATATATATATATTCCATTTAGAGCTTTAATTTGATACTTATATAATAATAATAATAATAATAATAATAATAATAATAATAATGATGACTTAATAGAGCGCTAATTCTTTTAAAAAACTCTAAGCGCTTTACAACATAACGTTAACACCTAAAGGCATAAAAAACAGTTTTCATACAGACAACATATAAAAACATGAAAATATCTCACAAACAATATCAAAGACAAATAAATTATTACACACAAAGCAACGTAAAACATGAAATTTACAATAGTTTCAATCTAAAACTAATATATATATATATATATGTGTGTGTGTGTGTGTGTGTGTGTATGTATATATATTTCTGAAATCAAAGAAATATGAATAACTGTATATCATAATAACATCTACCTGTTTAGTATCGACTCAGTTTAAGATCAAATAACAGCGCTCTTTACAACGTCTAATCCAGTCAGTTTCACACGTCTCCACAAATAAAGAAAGTCAGTGTACATGTCACTTTATTTCTTATATGTTGGTCATTTCTTGGTCAAATTATATAAAGGAAGTATTTAAGGCATAATATTGTCTTTGTGTTTATTTTGAAGTGGCTGATCAATAAATAGTAGTGCTATATGGCATAAGAGATATTACAAGCAACATTGATAGGGACTATATTAATTATATTTTAGTATAGAAGAAGTAACATTGAGGGGGACTATATTAATTATATTTTAGTATAGAAGTAACATTGATAGGGACTATATTAATTATACTTTAGTATAGAATAAGTAACATTGATAGGGACTATATTAATCATATTTTAGTATAGAAGTAACATTGCTAGGGACTATATTAATTATATTTTAGTATAGAAGAAGTAACATTGATAGGGACTATATTAATTATATTTTAGTATAGAAGAAGTAACATTGATATCGACTATATGAATTATATTTTAGTATAAAAGTAACATTAATAGGGACTATATTAATTATATTTTAGGATAGAAGAAGTAACATTGATAGGGACTATACTAATTATATTTTAGTATAGAAGTAACATTGATAGGGACTATATTAATTATATTTTAGTATAGAAGTAACATTGATAGGGACTATATTAATTATATTTTAGTATAGAAGAAGTAACATTGATAGGGACTATATTAATTATATTTTAGTATAGAAGTAACATTGATAGGGACTATATTAATCATATTTTAGTTTAGAAGAAGTAACATTGATAGGGACTATGTCAATTATATTTTAGTATAGAAGTAACATTGATAGGGACTATATTAATTATATTTTAGTGTAGAATATGTTAACGTCATGTCAGCATTTTTAACTACAATTATTATCAACTTGACAAAAGCTTTGCGCAAATTGCATTCGTGCAAAAAGTTATTTGATGTAGTTGGTATACTGTTCAAATAAAGTTCTACATAATTATATTTCTGTCCATCTCTCATTTCATTTATCAATCATAATTGTAGTCTTTTATCTTCCACTATATAAAACCTAGTACCAAAATACTTAGTGTATCTTTTACATGAATCTCTAGTTTGACTGAAATATTTTATGTCAGGTAGTTAAATAATTTCGTTCTTCAGCAGGTTTCGATCTTCATACCATCTCTGGAGTCTCTCATTAGATGATTTTGTAAAAGTTCTTAAATTTAATCATCCGACCCATGACAATAAAAAAGAATGTGAAGAAAAAGACTGTTTTCCAAGAATTACAGAGACATGATGCTAGGATAATACAGACAGAACAGGGCTGTGCTAACTTTTTTCCAGCCGCTTGTTCAGGACAAGTGACTTTGAAAATGTAACATGTCCTCGTCAGTTTCTTACTTGTCCCGTATTTCTAGTTCATAGTTTCCCCATTTTCCAGTGTATAATGTCTATAATGTTGTCCAAATGACAACATGTGTAAATTATGTTTATATGACTGTACTGTATTCTACACTATTGCTACTTGATTATGTACTGCTATGCAATGTCGCAATAGCTTTGATTTAGGATGTGCTGTAGAGCATACTTGCAGTTTCTGTTTTTACAATTGATACGGAAATAAATGTTCTTTGTCATCATCCCTGCCATTCAAACAAAGTTTCCTATCTGCATAAAGATACAAGATAGTATGTCTTTGTCTAGTATATTATCAACCGTATCAGATGTCTACAAAAAGAAATGTGATAAATTCCTGTTGAATAGACCCTGCTAAACCTACTTTTTCTTCCTGTCAGACACTTTTTGCAGTATTTATTTTATCGATGTTTTGAACTTCTAAAAGGATATTTAATGTTGCCTCAATATACAGCAGAGAATACATTTATAGCTATAAAGAAATATAAATTTTATTATATAATATTAAATTGATATTAGTTTCCTTCTCATAATCTGTCTAAATTGATTGTGGCAGACCAAAGGCATTAACTAGAGCCTAGGCTCTAGATATATTTGGTAAACACCATATCATGACTAAGCAACAGTTCACATCCCCTCCTGACTTTAAACCTTTTAAAATCAAATTCTTATATATTAGACTAATCTTGACTCTGTTTCAAAATTGTAACACAAACATTTGAATAGATTAGATTATATACATAGATAGTTAGGATCGAGTTTCCCTCAAAACTAACCAACTGATTACCGATTTGGTGTACTTTTATATTCCAATCACGGTAAATTTAACCGTTCTTTACTTGCTAACGACTGTCTTTTGCCGATGCTTATGGAGTCAAATTTTAGCGCGCCATATTGGCATATATTAATTACTAACTCCATGCTATTAATACCACAGTTAAAAGCAAGCATGTTGATCCGGAAGAGAACGTTACTGGAAAATGGCGATACGTAAATCTTGCGAATGAAATTGGGGCTTTTCACTTTAGAAAATTACACTTGCGCGGGCCTTAACTCTTGCCATCAGGCACTTGTCTGACAGAAAAATGGAATAGTCCCGGGTGTCGGGCTATCCAATTTGCACAGAAGAAAAGAAATTGGTTTCATCCCTGATTGTACTCAGCAAATTGTGACATATCAGCTAGATCAATAGCCCAGATATCATCCACAGCGTTCGCAACAACATTTTTTCGGTTTGTGGAGTTCATTTGTGAGAGCGATAAAAGGTGGAGTTCCTACTCCAAGTTTATATTTCGATCCTATTATACCCTGAACAAATCTTCGGTCAATTCGTTCTCGTAAATTCTTAGATTTCATCGCATATAGTTCATCTAACATTATCTTATCACATCCAAGTTTATCATCAACATGATCTCGGTAACAGATATCATGCTGCATGGCAATTTCATCAACTTGGTTATATGGTTCCTGGCCAGGTAATGGTTTCTCATTTTCATCTAGCTGCTGATCAAGAGGATTCCAGGGTCCTGTGTATTTTTGCCCTGGTAAAGTCCAGCCACCTTTTGGGTTTGGTAACTTACCAATTATTTTGTGTATGTCAAGTGCTCCTCCAATAACTTCTCTGCAATTTCATCTCTTGCAGTCAGTAACTAATTTATTATGTTCTTCACAAAAATGACGATCTGAATTACAATTACAGCATATTATTTTATACTGTTTTACTATATTTTAGCTGTGTATTCTTAAAACATTTGGTGGTCTCAGTGCTTCACCACTGATGGCTTCAACTGGTGTTTTTATAAATTTATGGAATTATCTTTCCTGACAAACAAACTTTTTCTTTTTCCACAGATAGCGCATACACTCTTAATCATGGTTCTGTTATTTCTTGTTGTCATTGTCTCAGTATCTATATTACCTGTTTTAGCTCTGCACCTCAAGCAGTAAGTATCCATACTTATACCTAAGTGCAACATACAATTTCGTACAGCTTGCACAGCAATACTATCATTTCCAGAGATGTATTAGGTTCAAATAAAGTAATAAAATTTAAATAAGGTTTGTTCTTACTCATATGTCTTATAAACATTATGCAATAGTAACCACATGCTGCAGTACCAGTTGGTTGCAACTGAACAGATGAATAGTTTATGTTCTTACCCACATATTTTTTTTATTAAGTCACAAGGTAGAAGTCAAAATGAATCAAAGTAATTTTTATTGTATAATCCAACCCAGTGAGTTCCTGATCCATCATCAAAATCCTGAATGTCTATAATACAGCATGAATCAGGTTTTTGTTTTTCAGGAAGTTGATCCTTGCGAAAAACTCCAATGAAATTTGTTATGCTTTTTGACATGTCTTCTATTTCAAAATTACTTAATGGCTTTACAGATTTTACTTTTGTGATGTTCTGTTTTATCTTATTGCCGTGCCCGGTAGCGTCAGTCCTCTTCCAAGCAGTTTTGGAAGTATACTTGGAAGAAACATTCCTGCCAAGAGAGGAGCTATAAATCCTCCTTGTCTTACTCGTTTTGTCTTTTTCCTGGTTGTCTTTTTTTAGTACTCTTTGATCTGTTTGGCATTTTATTTAAATCATTTAGATAATATTTCACCTTCTAGCTGTACCTGGTAGTGTCAGTCCTCTCCCAAATATCTTTGAATCAGATCTGGAATAGCTAGTCCAGCCATTAGGGGAACTATGAATCCTCCTTGTCTTACTCGTTTTGTCTTTTTTTCTGGTTGTCTATTTTTTTAGTACTTCTTGACTTGCTTGGCATTTTATTTAAATCATTTAGATAATATTTATACAAGATCATAATGTCTGCTTGATTCCGTGTCCAATTTTTCTTCTTTCAATACCACTCCCTTCTTTTACTTTTTTCTCGACTAAACCTGATATGGATCCAGTAGCAGATGTCATTCCAAGACTACCGAGAATTGGTAAGATCTTAGGAGCCATTCTTATATTGTTCCTATAGCAGGTAAAAATCTACCTGCTTTACCAGTAGCATTAACTTGTGAAGCTGAGAGGTTAAAAACATGAGGAACATTCTTGCTAAACTTTTTTTCTTGATTCTTTGTCAACATCAGTTTAATTGTTGTACCTGGAACATTCGGATTTATCTTTAGCGAGACATTCTTTTTATCTGATACAGCTTTGGCTAGTTTTGCTACTTGGCCAGAAGTAAAATTTACCTCTCTTGTAATGTATCTCATTATTAATACGAATCACATAATATTTAATACATTTTATACTGTTACCAACATTCTTCCATTAACAGCATCTAGTGTTAAATATCTATCAGATGTTATTAGAGTGTTGACATAATAAGCCGCCTTATTGTAACCACCAGCTGCAACAGCAGTAGCATAATTAGCACCAAGCTGCCATGTAATATAGTAGCATAATTAGCACCAAGCTGCCATGTAACTTCTACATTAGAAGTACCTCCGGACAGTAATCGCTCTGCATGTTTGGTAACATCGAAGTGGAAGATAGTATAAAATTGTCTGAACTCTTCCAGGTTAATTTGAGATCCAGTATCTACATCATTATATTTCTGCATGGCTTCCATCAGCATCAAATAGGCTCTCAAAAAGTTTCTTGTGGCCGGACTAAAATCACAAATCAGCTGTTTAACAGGATATTGTCTTGAGTTTATTCTTACGTATATCAATGTCAAATCCATGTTGTCAAAGATCATGTTATTGCGTTTCTGATCTACATATTTATCCTGAGTCTGAAACGCTATGTAAATATGTCTTGGAAGTTGTTTGCTTGGAGCAGTTGTAATTCTCCATGTGGCACGATTTGTGTTGGCATTGACACTAAACTGATATATTTTGTTCTGTTCAAAGTACATTTTTCTGCTGAAGGCCCGAAGTGAATCATCTAGCTTAAGTTGCTTTGACAGTGATGGTATTATCTTAGGCATCCAAAGAGACAAATATATCATTTTAAACCTTCCACGTTGTACTATTGAATCATCACTGAAAACGTAAAGATCTTCCGAAGCTTTGATTAAGATTATTGTGTGTTTGATGCTTCTAAATACTTTTCTTATATCTTTGCAAAATCCAAATAAAATCTGGAGTGGAAGAAACATGCAAGCAGTACTGCCACCATCTGTAAGTGATTTCCTTTTACTAAATCCCTCGTTGAAGGTTGCTCTTTTAAGGTTTTTAAAAGCGTTTCTTATGCCATTTACAACTATTGTACTAGCAGCTGGATCAGCTGTTAAATTAGCAAGAGTTGCTTTTGCTGCATCATCAGCTCCTCCTGGTGTGACAATAATTCTATTATAAGGATCAGCATTATTACCTGCTCCAGCTCTAAACTCAAAAGGTATAGCTTCTCCTCTTCCAGTATCTTTAAACCACATCATATTACTTCCAACACTTCTGGAATAATCATCGCTGAATGATATCAGATTAAGTATTGTGCTAGCCACAGGTAAATAAAGTGATATATCCTCAATTGTTTGATTGTTATGTTGATAATGAGCGCTGTTAAATAGACTCCATCCATTATTTAAAAGAGTTACATTTTCACTAGCTGCAAATGGAGCACCATTGTCTTCTCTGTGAGGTAATAAAAATATGTTTTCGTCTTTGGTGTTTATTATCTTTTGTCCACTTAATATTCTTCTGAATATTGATGTGGCTACATATAAATCCATTTTCTTCTGGGCTTCATCCATAGATTTCTGATTGAATATTTCTTCTTGGAGATCACTTTCTTTTGTTTCAAGCTTTGTCGGTGGACTTATTATTAAATCTGGATCTTGATGATCAAAGTTCTTGTCATAAAATAGATCAATTTCAGCAAGTGTTAAGTGTAAATGTTTCTGCATAATCTTTGATGCATTATTCTTATCAATAGCTTGATCAACTTCTTCAATTAACCATCCATAGTTAATTTCTTCCTCTGGACTCTCTGGACCTTTTATAACTTTTGAAACAGCTGCTGCATATTCTTCCTTCCGTTCTTCTTCAAATAGTCTACCTGCCTCAGGTGTATCCATCGTATCAAGTCTATTCATAATCTTTTGAATATCTGCTTCTTGTTTTCTAACATTTTATTACAGCTTACCAATAAGTACATTTTGATTATCGTCGACAGATCCTTTTAATCCCTGCTGTCCTATTTTTTCAAGTACCCTAGGATCAAGAGTTGTATCAATACTAGCTTTACCTAGTATAGCTTCTGTCACTGGCTTTTGAAAAGTTGCAATATCATCTGCTGTTATCTGTCTATCTCGTCTGGCTTCCCTGGACACTTCTTTTAAAAGTTTTCTTCGCGCAATGAGATTAGCCAGAATTTCCTGTCGTGTCATCTTCGAGATTGCATTAGCATCCATTATATACCTAATCACATAGAAATACATCTAGGCCTTGTCTAAACATAAATTTTCTATCGGAAGGAAATCTGTCGTATAAAAAGAAATCATGTCTTCCTTTTGTTCATTTGTGGTAGTATTCTGAAAAAAATTCTTTTGAGATGTCTCCACGTTGCTCTCTTGCTATATTCTGAATATCTGTGTTATCTATCCCATAAAACAAAATAAAACAGCCAGTGTTTCTTCTTATGAATTTGTCTACGTTGTAAAATCCTTGGGAAAGATAAATTGTATTACATCTTTTATTTCTTGAAAATTAAGATTTTATTTTTTGCATTTCTTCATGTTCAAGTGGAATGTCATCAATTACAACTATTTTATCTTCATATGGATCTAGCTCAGCCACAGGTGTTACTTGATCTGGTTATTTGATAATGAAAAAGTCCACGTTTGCTCCTAGATGTTTCAGTGTGTCGTTGTATTCTTGTAATAAATCGTACTTATCTTGTTGAGGATGTATTGTGTAGATATAGACTTTATCATAATTAAATCCTTTGTTGATCAGGAGATTCGTCAGAAGATTTGCTTTTCCAGACCCTAGTCTCCCTACTATGAGATAATGACAGTTAGGCAAGCTAAAATTATGTTTCTGTTTAATTACATTATCCGTATCGAAGTTGATAATGCTCATTATACATAAGATTTATATAAAACATATCAATTATAATGAGTTACTTTATAAAAGTTTGGAACGTTGGTTGGTGATGGTGAAAATGGAACAAACTCTTTTGTGAGCGAACTTTATGTGTCCAAGTCTGGAGATACCATGACTGGCAATCTCAGTATGATGGGAAATAAAATAATAAATCTCGAGACAACTTATCCAGCTGTTAATGGTATTTTATCTCAAGCTGCGAGTTTACAACAGCTAAACACATTAAATGATCTGAAAGTAAATAAATCAGGAGATACTATTACAGGAGATATTAACATGACAAGTAAAAAAATAATAAATCTAGAGACAACTTATCCATTACCTTCTGGTAACTTATCTCAAGCCGCTTAGCTTACAACAGCTAAATATAGTAAATGGTTTGAAAGCTAAGTAAAACCAGGAGATACTGTAGCCGAGCGTATTTTATCATTTACCAGCGGTGGAAACAGTAACAGGTTTACCAACAAGTTTTCTCCTGGGCATAGTGATGCTGTGAGCTACACACAAACTACAATAGTGCCATTAACAGCTTATGCTCCACTTGAGGTTTTACCAGGAATGGCTCGATTACCATGGGCAGCAGAGTTATATCATGGTTATCCCAGACTCTTTATGCTGATGATACATATGCTGTAAGTGTCGGATATGTAATCAGTAGCTGCTTAGCTAAACCAGGGGGGCATAATGAATGGAGCCATTGATATGAACATTAATAAAATAACCGGCCTGCCATTACCATCTCTGGTCAGTGATGCTTTGGCCATATGCTAGCTTGAGAAATGCCTTGAATTACTGTGGTTAGCAAAACTGGAAGCACTAGGACTGGAGATCTCAACATGGGAAGCAGTAAAGTAAAATCATACGCAGTACCTGTTGCAGCTGACGACCTGGCAAATAGGCCTATGTTGATTCTGTCTCTGTTGGAGGTGTTAAACGCAACAAAAATAGTGTTGGGCTGATACCAATGCCGTCAAGTGATTCTTCCAGCAGAGAGGAATTTATTGCATCAGCTTCTTCATCTTATCAGGGTTATAATGCATTCTACGCGTTTGCCTTGGAACTGACGCAGACCTCATCAATACAATATACGGGCTGCAAATGTGAAAACAACTAACTTCTGCGATAAAAGTAGAGTGTCCAAGCCCTGTTTATATCTGGAAATTTACGCTGTGAGGGACGTGCCAGCATTACTGAAAGAATACACACATGGAGATTAGAAGGATCTACCGATAACGTAATATTTATATCATTATACGTAGCAAACAGCCAACATATCTAGGCGCGCAGCAGCAGGAGTTTTTGCTAGCTTCACCAAGCACTACAAAATACAAATGGTACAGAATATTTTGTCTCGCCTCAGAGTTATATAATCAGGACTTAGCTGCTTCCAGATATTTACACTTGATGATCAGCTGTAATATTATGTAAGAAACTAATAATGGCAGAGTTTATGGAGACATTTAGAACGTTTACAATCTGGTTTTTTAAAAAGATATGGATATAATTTTTCCTCCACAAGATGAAAGATCTCTGCATAAAGTTGCCTATTGATAAAATAACTGAGTTTAAAAAATCCTTGCTGAGAGAAGTAAAGGATAAAACAGAAGCTGAAAAAAACTATGCTTCAGTTCCTGCGATGAGAGCAGATGAACTCAAGAATGAAATAGATGAGTATGATTCGATGATTACCAACAAAAAAGGGTTTAAACAAGTACGTATATGATATTGAAGACCTTTTACACAGTATTATCATCGAGCTGGGTAAAGATACAATATAAACTAAATCCAATGTAGAGCTATCAAAAGAAAAAAAACTGAGGGTTCTCATCACAGATCTGAACATGAGTGTATGGACAAAGAAACAATAAAAAAGTACCTGGTGGGAAGAAATTTAATCTACGAAGCAAGTATGTCAAGCGCAGACTTCACAAAGAATTAGGCATATTTTTAGTAACTCTGGCACAATAATAGATGCGCATGAACTTAAAACCGATATAGATATTATGGCGACATCAATTTATGTTCTTTTCAGCTACGTGCTAAACAAAATAACTTACTTAAAACACATACACGCTAGCTGAATACTATGCTGCCTACGATGCCTTTGAAAAGATAATGAAAAGACCATCACAGAAAAGCAAAAGAACCAATGGAGCCAATAAAAGAAATACACCATATAAATAAAAAGGTTACCTGGCCATATTCAGAGGTTGTTACAAAAGAACAAGAGGATCTGTTAAAATATTTTAGATTCAATAGTTTTTATACCCTTATTTTAAAATTGGCTATGAAACTGAAGCGGTGACTCATGATAAAAGACGTTTTATTAATGTATTACAAGAAATATTTGGTTTAACTATTGTTACGGAATTATGTATCATTTTCTTTTAAGTAATGGTATAGTTTTTTTTTAGTTTATGACCTCTGCATAATTGTTTAATAGGTGTCGTTTTGCAGAGTGCACATATTAACGGTAATTTCGATGTGACCCAGTACATTGGTCCTGGGAAAATCAATAGTGTCGGAGAAGCATTAGTCATGTCACGTGACTAGCGCGTGCTAAAATGTATTATCATTTTGACCTGGATCAATGTTCTGACCTGGATTCGCAATACAAGGAATGATTCATTTTGTTGACCAGAAGTTAGATTGTAAGATCGTAGTAACTAGATGTTGATTTGAGACGAATAAGAAATGGTTTTGTTCGTTTTAAAGACGCAGTACAAAGAAAACTATATAATAAGATGTATCGCAGCGTTCGTCATTCTTCATTGTTCGCCCAGCCTTAGAGGTCATAATCGAGATTGGTTCTTGTATGTGATATTCTGCTTCAGAGATATTATATACATTACATTTTGGATTTAGTACTGCTACTTCAGACATATTTTCCAGACAGTACATTTTGGGATCAGCTACTGATATTTAAGTATTATACAGCTTCTTTGGAATTATCGGAAACATTTCTTGAACTTGTGTGATATTCTATATTCACAAGGATTACTTGGAATTAATAACACTTGGATATAACTGATTCTTGTTGGCACGCCAACAATTTGGTGGTTTCATTCGGAATAATTTGTATTAACTTCCGGATCAGTGAACCTTAGAACAATTTAGGACTTTTAAGGATATTCTATACTGTAAGTTATTTTTAATTCTTTCACTTTGATTGTTTGTAAAATTATTTTTATATTTTAGGAAATTAAATATTTGTGTTTTAAATCTTGAAAGCTTGTTTGAGTCTTTTCTTTTGTGTACATTACCCCTAGTCGTAACACCATAACTGTTGCTAATCAGAATGTTATAGGTTGAAGGTTAGGGGTTGGGTATTTTTTGAAGGGGTGATATTTTTTTATAATTTAAGAGTAGATGATAAAGATCTAGAAACTTATTCAGATAAACATATGCTTGAAAATCAGCAGAATTTACTGCAGTTTTTGTTGTATTTTACAGGGCATTGTTTGTACTAGACGAACAACGTTTAGATTTACCTATGATAAATGGAGCTCTATACCTCATCAGTAGTTACATAACGTCGCCAGGTATAGCTGAAGTATCGGTAACAAGACAGATAGCTCCAGAAAGTACAGTAACCAAGAGCTGATGTTGTTACTAGGGAAGAAATATCATGGTTTAATGAATATACAATCTTCATTATTGAGGGACCTAAAAAACCTTTGCTTAGAGACGATAATGTTAAGTTTTTAGCAACTGTCAGATAAAAGACTTCAGAAGTACCAGCTGATGATCCCAATAAAACTAGTAACGCAGATAAGTTTTGACAGCCCATGTTATACTTCAGACATATTTTACAGTTGGAGCCCAAATAGAGTACGTAAAAGAAGCTGTCACATTTATTGACGCCAATCAAGTCCCTGTTGACCTTAATGACATTGCAGAAGAAAAGATATCCCCAGATCTAGGAGCCATCATACCAATTAAAGTTCACACCTGAAGAAGAGGCCCAGATGCTAAACAAAAATTCCAAGTTTTTCAGCCGTATAAAGATTTTCTCAGTGACCCTGCAAATGCTAATTTCAACATAGTTGTTACAGCTGCAGTGGCAAAGTTTGTCTTTGGAAAAAATAATGTAGTACCTCAAAATAATGGAACGATTTCTGGATTTCAAACATATCTCTGCTAGTATCCATTAGATGACCGCAGAGAACTAATCGCATACTATAACTACTACCAGAAAAATATTACTGCGCAAAAAGATGTTACAAACTACTTGGTAGAATATCAAAGGTCATAGGATATGCCTTAATGTCACTGACAGGAACTGGGATAGTAACTGGAGGAGCTTTGCTGAATCCATTATTGTTGATACTCTCAGGTGTAGGGATGACATTAAGTATAATCGTGAAAAAGCTAGAAACCAACGCTGGAATCAAAGAGATCAGCGTGTAAAACAGGATTTATAACGTATAGCAAAATCCTAAATAACATAAAATCATATCTGGAGGGACCTAAATATAACATGGATGATCTGATTAAAGAGTTTAGAACAGTAGACAATATGTTGTCCGAGATTGTACCACAC
>JAQPZY010001518.1:0-110000 GCA_029931535.1 Margaritifera margaritifera
CAATAGCGCGCATTCAAATTTAACCCCCTTAAATGTGTGGGTGGAACCATGCTTCGCGTGGAGGGGTGTTGTACTCAGTACGAGTGTCAGGGTGTGTTGTGAAATGTTAAACACACCTGTAACAACAAATATAGTGTGTTCACTCCAACACACTGAAATCCCCCTAAGCGTGGCTTCGCACGCTAGGGGGGTAAATAGTTCGTACATGCCCAAAGGGCATATAAACGATCCTTAAATTTCAAAAATCAATCAAATCAGTAGGGCCACTCAAAACTGACCCCGAACCATAACTAAGAGCATATTAAGAGTGTTTCCTAGTCCAGGCCATCAGGGCCTCCACCGCCACAATGCGATAACTGATCCCTTAAAAATACTAACCAAATCTATGAATAAGTACACGTGCCATGAGAAAACTATAAAACGAATAACAAAAAGTAATAGTCAAATATTAAGGTTTTGGGGGTGTGTAACATCCCAGACAATCAGATTCAAGCCACACGATAAGCGGTGGTGCGCTCAATGAATTGAAACATAGCCAGCGAAAACCCACAATTTAAAAGGTGCTTGTGCTTACAAATCTAGAATTGTACTCCGTGAACCTAAACCGGTTTACAGAGTGCATTTTTCTGCTATAATCTTTACCATAATTACCCAATGTAGAAAATCAACCATTAGTACAGAGTTTTTCTTTCAAAATTAATAACCAAATATCAGATAGGACGCAAGATGACGCCATTCGTTTTTGGGAAAAATAAAAATCCAAATCTAACTTCAACCCTGGACCACTTGGAGCAATCCAGAGACGTCGAGGTGAACTCCTCCTGGACCTTTTCCGCCTTTGCCATTCCAGGACAGTAATTGAGAAGCGTGCAGTGCACGCAGCAAGGCGAAGGATGAGTTTGCAGTCCGGCAGGCCCTCTGACGACTAATTAATAATGTGCTGTGCACACAAACTAATCCATGGGTATATAGACGTAATGGCCGATTGGTCTGAACTAGTCTTAAATCCAACTTAACGTAACAGTCTGGCCACAATTCACAGTTAAGATATTGAACATAGCCGAACTAGTGATGGTGCAAGAGATAGTTACAGGAGGCGTTGTCCCACAACCGATACCTGCTACCGCCATCATACCAATGCCTGCACTAAAGGCACTCAAGGCCTTAGGTAGGGCGCTAGCATCTAGCTGGAGCCTGAGGACGGGACCACAGCGGACTACACTATTATTGGTGTGGAGTACCACGATAGAAGATGACGCCGGAAGAGATATTACGGGGACTTGTGAGTCTGCAAGTACCAGGTATAATAGGAAAGGTGCCAAGAGGAGGAAAGAGGGAAGGGCTTAAACCTCTTCCCACTCTACGCCGTGCCAGAATGAAACAGACCGTATGCTGACACCCGAATCCAGTAACATGACCGGCGAGATGACGGGAAAGTCTACCCCCCCCCACACACACACCCATCATTGGGCAGACTGAACCCTCTACGCAGACTGAGACCACACACTCTCAAACTGTACCACAACCCATCAACGTTTCCGATACCAAATCCGAATCAACCCATGCTACCGACAAGGATGAAGAGGAAAAGGACATAGAGGAGGAGGAGGCCAAGGACGAGGAGAACAACGATCTGGACAAAGTGGCACTCAAAGATATAACAAAAGCAAGTCGCTTCGTAGATGCAGTACGAGACGTTGCCTGGCGATCGTTGCGCATAAAGGGAAAGTCAGTAAAAAAGGAGTGGACATTTGGGGCCCATGTAATTCATACATATTACAGGGAGGCCTATACCAGAAACTCGGTGTGCAAACGGAAATCAACAACCAGCGCCAGTTCCCGTACACGAAATACCAGGAGACGAGAAGTGTGTAGAAGATGACCGTCCAACCAGAGAACACAGTTCGCCGAAGGGAAAATGAATTACTAAATACCTAAATGTTTTCATTTTGACTTGAAAACCTATTTCGATAAAGACTTTATTGTAACTTACTGGTATGAACAAATTTGAAACATTTGATGACCATTCAAAATAATGAGTACGTTGTTATCTAATTACGATCACTAAATTAGTAAAGGGTTGCTCTTACCCAAGATTTAATTAATTTTATTATTTTCGGAAAATCAGAAGTACACACTGTACGCAAAATTTAAAATTCATAACTGGTAGGAAATTTTTTTAAAACTGGTTAGCTTGACTTTAGTTACAATATGTGGCTCACAGCCTGATTTAGTTAACTGGGCATAATTTAATCATGCACGTTCGTAGCGTTTCAGTACTTCCATGCCGCGTCGCGCCTCCCCTGCCGAGCCCGTGCAGTCCGCCTTTCCAGATACAACCATAAGGGTAAATTCATTGCAAACCCTCCCAAATCGCGCCTTCAATGAATCCCACAAAAAGGGGAAACCATGCATCGAGGGAGTGGTGTGTATTAACTACAAGTTCACGGCCGTATAGCCGAAAACGTGTATAATTAATGATCAGTCAGTCAGTCCGGCGACCCATTGTTAACTGAAAAGAAGACTGAAGAAGATGAGTTGCATAAGAAAACTGAGGAGATTTAGGTGCAGCTGGAACATGTTCGTCGCCTCAACTGAAAGAAGCATGAAGAAAAAAAGCTGCTGCCTCATATACTGATAAGGCCCATCTACAAAGTGCAGCTCATGATGAAGACTTGCAGCCACAGCCGGCCAGTCACAACATATTCGCAAGGATTACTTGATATAACTTATCTTATTAACACATTAGTACAGTTGAAGGCTACTTCATTCGGAACATACACCATTCGGAATATTTGTGATTCACTTCCGGATCAGAGAAATTTAAACCAATCTAGGACTATTAAGGATATCCTACTAATGTAAGTTATCTGAATTCTGTTCACTTTAATGTATGTTGAAATATTTTAATATTTAAGGAAATTAAATATTTCTATTTTAAATCTTTAAAGAATGTTTGTAAGTCTTTTCTTTTGTTACATTACCCCTAGTCGCAACAATATATATTATATTCTATATATTATATAATATATACTATATATATACTTATTCATTTTATAAGGTTAGATTCATTCATGAATCAGCAAAGAATAATCGAATTGAACAGTTACGTTAAATACATAAATTAATTATATTAATTACATTCCTTCATTTTGTCATTGTTTTGAAATATTCATTTAATACTAACGATTATTCTTACCATACATACATTGTACAGAATGCATGAAAAAGTTGCCAACACTGTATCTTGACCCCAGTATCGGTCACCCTTGAAAATGACAAATCACTTCTGCGTAATCATGACGTACGAAAATTTGACGTCAGACTTTGAGTCGTGTTTTCCAGAGCATCTCGCTCAATGTTATAAGGCCGGTTTTCGCATGTACTAGCTCACTGGCTCATTATATATATATATATAATTATATAATATATATATATATATTATAATTATATATATATATATATATATATTCTTTAATCAGAGCAGATAAGATTAGTCCAATATTGCAGAATGCGATAATATATGTCGATGTGTAATGGTGTTCTCCCTAATTCTCAATATAAAAAATCATTTTTGGTAGACTTTTTAACCCAGAGAAGATTTTGCAAATATTTAAATGCACCCGTTCAACAGCATTAGCCATTGACAATTCTCCATACTTCTAATCCATAATTAAAATTTAAGACACTTAACATTGAATCTGGTGCATCTAAAGTTTCTTTACCAAGTCTGAAAGACCTCCCCCGCCCCTCCTCAAGTTGTAAAAAATGCAACTTTATTAATAACCTCCAGCTTTAAACCTTTATAGAGGAATACATTATCATCTGCTATTCTTCCTACACTACGAACAGTCACTTTTTTATTGTTGTTGTTTGTCCTTCTAGTTCGAAGATGACCATGACATCGCTAAATGGTTTGTTTCTGAGTATGTGAATGGGTGATCAGGCCAATTTGTGCTCTGAACTGTCTGTGACACACTTGACAGGAGATGCCACTTGGGTGTACTTGATCAACAGAGGATGTGCTGTAGTTCTGAGATTTACGCCGCTCATGCTTATGCACTGCCTCTGCAGTTCTCCTCCGTTCAAAGTCAGTAGCTCCAGTATGGATGAGACTCCGCCAGGTGGAGCGATCCTGTGTGAGATTTTCCCAAGACTCAGGATCAATGTTGAAGTGTTTCAAGGATGACTTGAAGGAATCTTTGAAGTATTTCTTCTGACCACCATGAAATCGCTTTCCCACATTCAGTTCGCCGTAGGAGATCTCCTTTGGTAGTCGCTCTTCTGACATCCTGGTGACGTGGCCTGCCCGACTTAACTGTGACTTCATCAGCAGAGTGTGGAAGCTTGGAATGCCTGCCTGTGTGAGAACCTCAGTGTCTGGGACCCTGTTCTTGCCATCTTATTCTCATCTGTTTCCTCAGTCAGTCTATGTGAAAATGGTTAAGCTTCTTGGCATGGCGACTGCACACCGTACGGGTTTTGCGAGCATACGACAGGGTCGGCAACACAATGGCTTTGTAGACCTTAAGTTTTATTTGTATACTGATGCCTCTGCGCTACCACACATTTGCACGTAGTTTGCCTAAGGCCAGATTTGTTTTAGAAATTCTGGCATTGGTTTCATCATCGATGTGGACTACACTTGACGGTGTGCTGCCGAGATAGATGAACTTGTCCACTGCCACGAGAGTTCGGCCATTTACTGTGATGTTAAGCTCTACGTAAGGCTTTCCTGGTGCAGGTTGGTGCATCACCTCTGTTTTCTTGATACTGATTGTCAGACCGAAATTGTCACAAGCTGAAGAGAAATGGTCCATACTGTGTTGCATGTCAGACTCAGATTTGGCATTCAGGGAACAGTCGTCAGCTAACAGGAGATCACGAACAGTCACTTTCTGTAACTTCGTCTTCGCCGATAGTCTTCTCAGATTAAACAGCTTGCCGTCAGTCCGGTATCTGATGTCGATATCAGTGTCGTAGTCACGGAAGGCATCAGTGAGCATGGCAGAGAACATCATACTGAAGAGGGTTGGGGCCAACATACAGCCTTGCGTGACACCACCGGTTACTGGAAATGGTTCAAAAGATTCACCGTCATCCACAATATGAGCGAGCATGAAATCATGCAATTGCCGAACCATCACGACGAATATCTCTGGGCAACCAAATTTTGCCATGACTATAAAAAGGCCTCCACTGTGTCAAAGGCTTTTGTCCAGTCGATGAATGTCGTGTACAAGTTGGAATTTTGTTCCTAACATTTCTGCTGGAGCTGACCAGCTGCAAATACCATCTATGTGGTTCCTCGTCCTTTCCTCAAGCCACACTGGCTCTCTGGCAGGAGCACTTGATCGATGTGATGCACAAGACGATTCAGAAGAACTCTGGCAAAGGATTTTGTCGGCTAGTGACAGCAAGGAGATGACCCGATGGTTGTCGCAGAATTGTCTATTGCATTTCCGCTTGTACTAGTGGACGATGGATGCATCCTTGTTCTACTGGGGTATAGTTCCCTGAGTCCACATTGACTGGAATAGTTCAGTCAGTTCTGTGCTATGTGTGAGTCTCTGGCTTTGTAAACTTCTGTTGGTATAGCATCTGCTCCAGGTGCTCTGCCATTTGACAGCAGGTCAATTGCTTTCACAGGTTCAGTCAGCGTTGGAGGATCAACAAGTGATATGTTGATTTCCACTTGGAGCAGTCGATCAATTCCCTCCTCACTGATAGATGACTGTTGATTGAGGATGTTGTTGAAGTGTTCTTTTCTTTGTTAGTGACCAGCGTGACGCTGTCAGCACTCAGTATTGGCGATGTTCCTAATGACTGTACATTGTCTTCAAAGCATCAAAGAAGTTCTTTATGCCATTCCTGTCTGCGTGGAACTGAATCTCATCTGCCTTATTGCTCAGCCACGAGTCTTGCAACGCTCTTAGTTTGCATTGGACAGTCCTCTTGATGTAGTTGAATGCTGTCTTCTTAGATGATAAAGTGCTGTCTCCTAAATAGGCCTTCTGTAGCCGATGTTTCTCATTCAGAAGTCTCTGTATAGCAACATCGTTCTCATCAAACCAATCTTGATGTTTACGTGTGGTGGGACCGAAGGTTTGGATGCAGTTGAGTACACAGAGTCTCTGAAGGATGCCCATGTTTCCTCGACATTCTCAGAGTTTGTACCAATTGTATCCAGTTGACTGCACAGTTGTTGGATAAAAATCTGTTATACATTCTCCTGTTTCAATTTGGCGACATTAAGCATTTTGAACACTTTTTAGCCTTGTGGTCGTCTGCTAGGCTGAATCCGGATATTGAGCTCGGAGACTATGAGTCTGTGGTCAGTCCAGCATTCTGCGCTTCTCGTGGCCTTCGTCACTCGGACATCCTGCCAATCTCTTCTCCTGACGATGACGTCGTCACTAAGATGCCGGTGCTTGGGGAGTGGATGCAATACGTCTTGTTGCCTTTTGGCATGCGGAATGCTGTGTTGGTGATTAGGAGGTCATGTTGAGCGCATTTTCTCAGTAGGAAGAGTCCGTTGATGTTGCATTTGCCAAATCCATTTTTGCCAATGACACCTGGCCATGGCTGGTGATCTGTACCAGCTCTACCATTGAAGTCACCAAGAATAATGATCTTATCTGCCTTTGGTACTTCTGCAATAAGAGACTCCAGGTCTTCATAAAATCTGTCCTTGATCTCATCTGGGTTGGTCATGGTGGGTGCATAGGCGCTTATGATAGTTGCATATCTATTTCCGGACAGTGGGAGTCTCATTTGCATTTGTCTGTCATTCACGCCTTTCGGAAGATTTATGAGCTTGCTAACTAGCTGTGATTTGATGGTAAACCCAATACCAGCTTCACGTTGTTCTTCTTTACTTTAAACACTCTAGTCAGTTCTCTACCAACAAGAGATGTTCTTCCCTCTGGTCTATCTGCTGATGTACTGTCCATTAGTGTGTGTATGTTCCTGATACCGATGGTGAGTTGCGTCACCTTGGTTTTCTTGTTAGGTTTTTGACCGCTAAGGTGGGATCCCCGTCAGCCGCGGTGTGCTGACCAGGGTTAAGGTTAAGTAGGCAATGCTTAGGGTACCTTGTCTAGCCCCTTCCTCATGCTACGGAGGTGAGCAGTGTGATCCTAAAAAGGGTTGCTTAGTCACCCAGGAACCGCCGAATTCCTCTGCTGCTTTGGTCCAGTGAAAAGTCCTGCGCTGCATGTGTGCAGGTCTGCAGCTACAGTCCCAGTGTATCCATACCTACTGCTTTCTCACTCGCCTATCGCTACAGGACTTGAAGGTATCTGGTGGTAGAGGGGAATAGTGTCATGACTTGCGCGTGAGTTAGATTTAAGTGAAGGAAAGTTCCGCAGAGTCGACCTCACTGCCTAGTCCAGGCCTGTCTGAATCCAGTGGCACGACAATGTCGAGACGTCTGGAGACACGTCCGGATGCAGTGGATGACCATCAGTTCCTATTGCACCTGAGTTGATGCCCTGCGCTGTCCACACAGCTCTTGATATATGCCTTCACAGCCGGGGAATGAGTATATCTGCTCGGCCGCCTGATCCACCAGAATAGACTTTCCAGAGGGAGCCAGGTGCAGCTATCCACTCTGGATCAACAGTCACAGGTAGTACCGTCTACTGGTACTTACGGTAGCAGGCGATCCCTGACCTGACGCCACTTATCAAAATATTACTCCGAGCATTTAGGCCCTTTTGAAGACCATGTTTTGACTCAAAACATATAACTAGATCATCAGTGTAATAAATTCCTCTTCAGTGTCATCAATAAACATGGAAAATAGAAAGTGTTACAATCACTATTCATAACTCACACCAGTTACACATGCAAATTCTTCTCGCAAAGTATTATTGAACCTCACTCTATTTTTTACATTATAGTACATTGAATGTACAATATTAACTATTTTACCTCTTATTCATAATGAAAGTAATTTCTACCATACAACATACAATACGATAGAATGGAACGCTTTAGCAACTGCAACAAAACAAACAAAAGCGCAAAACAGTTTTTATCTGAATAAATATTATGAGTTATCAATCCTTATAATGTAAAAAATATTATCAGTTGTGCACAAATTCATTTATTTATCACAGTATGTATTTGTTCAGCAACACATCCTCTTAAAAGCGGCCAAGAACTAGTGCAATTCTCAGAAGTATTAACATAACGAAAAGGATTATTTACTTTCATACTGAAATTTAAACCACAATGATCAGAATACGAACCAGGTGGGCTTGCAAGAAACAAAATCAAGCAAATTAACAGTAATGTATTTCACCAAAGACAACAAGCTAGGAGCTATTGTGTCAGTTGGATATATATCTGCTTTCTGCAAAACGTTTGCCCGATTGTTTTTTAATAAGCTGCTACCTAAAGCTTATTCATAAACGACTAGTGATCCGCAATGCCAGTTAAGAATATTGTCAAGATTGATTAAACCCAAAGAATTACATTTCACTGAAAGGAAAGCGACCTCTTAATTTCATATGTTCTTAGAATAATGTACCAAGTGAATGGAAATGTACACGATAATGTTATTTACATATACTAGGCGGTTTTACAGATACTGCTCAATAATTAAAACATTCATAGTCTAAGATTCGAAAGTCTCAATGATGTATATAGCTGTGATGTCACCAATACGCATCAGATCTATGCCGATACATTGGCCTACCTATTCGATGTTGTCGTAAAGTTTATGTTGGAACTGTGAAAAATGATCAACAAGAACAACGATCATAGTAAATAATGAGATGAAGTTCGATTATGGTGATATACGAATAACCAGTTGGTAAAACTGTCCGCTTTGATCAACCAACACTGATAGCCTACTAATTTCAATACATCAACATAACAATCCATGATGTGTTACGCAAACTAAACATTTTATCAATATACTCTGAGATACGTCTAAGACATGGACTTTATCCACATAAAATCAAATTATATCCATAATGAAATCGAAACCTTCTAACATTCTAACAACTATACAAAACTTCGAGTTACTTAAACCGAATGTTATCTTGTAGCGTAACCGGAATTTACCAGACCGCGTCACTGCTACAGGCATCTACTGCTGTGACAGAAGAAGAGCTTACAAATGTGGTGACATCTTCTGCATGAGGAAAAATGTCGATTTGAGGCAGAAAATCGATAAATATTCCCGTACAAGGTGCTAACAAGCACAAGTTCGGTAAAGACAGAAATTTCTTCCCATTTTACATTCACTACAATAGGTTTGTCACAAGCAGTTCGTTTTCCTGTAAGACATATGTAACAATTTGTTTAGATCAATGTATGCTTCAGGGATGCTTCCCATTTATATTAAGAAAATGCAGGACTTTTATGGATGTTAGTGATAAAACGGACTCTTAGCCGTTTACAAACTCAAGCTACCGGTACGTGCACTACATCACCCTTAAAACTTTCTGGAGAAAACTCTTGTAGAGAGACAGTCAAGAACAAATGTGAACTTTAAAATTGGGAAATGGCTCATGTAATCTTTGTTTTAGTGTATGTTTTTATCGGCACATCAACAAGTGAAAGAATGTATTGAGTCTGGGTTGTTGGAATGAAATGTCTTGTCCCTGGACAAACAACGGCTGTTGATGTGGCCTAATCTAGACCGGACTCGAACCTGCACACTCCTGGACATAAGTCCAATACGCTAACCATCGAGGCACCACGGTTCTAAAGAGTTATTACAATTCAAATATTTTTGTTTTTAAAACCATCAATTATTATTACTTTTTATATGCGTATTATCTGATTTTATAATTAAAGTCAAACACAATTGTAGACTGCTTACCTGCAAAATGGTAAGTAATTAGTTATTCATAAGAGCCAACTTTCAATACACTTCTCTTGGTATCAATCTGCTATTAGAAATGCAGTTTCCAGGTTTCACATACAAATCAAATCTAAAAAGAGGTCTTCTCAAATCGGTTCACTTATACAAGTCCCTCTCTATATGCATAATTCTCAGTGACTGTGTATTTGAAAATTGCCAGTCATAAACTTCCTAAAGAGGTTATACAGATTTCGTAACTGGAGATATTGTTTATAAACGGTTGTCTGAGGTTAACTTCCAACCAGTCTGGTGGACTATTGGTGAGGTAGGTAAAATATATATTACAAAACCAGTGCGTAAACAATGCTTGACAGTTTTTAACTATGAAGTTTCGTCACCCAGTCACACCGTTACAGATCTTATAGAACGTGCGATTGGTGACTTTCACAAATTATATTCATTGATGAAAAGTCTGTATCAAAAGTTTACATTGAGTTAATGATGACACTTGAAGACTGGTGACAAAATGTGAATTTGACTTAAACAATTGGAAAATGTTCTCCCATCCACAAATAGTCTCATAAATGTTACGCAACAAATGGAAAAATACTAAACTTTATATAATTCTTAGAATCCTGGCATAACAATGTTTTATTGGATTAATGTATAGACGGAAAGTGGGTTTGATAGGAAGATAGACATACATATGCACATACCAATTGATCAATTGCGCTAATAATCAGGCCTTCGAAATTGCAGTTGTCCAGGGGAATGTAATTTTGACACGGTCAAGCAAATAATCACATGCAAATAACCTACTGGGAAAGAATAAATGATATATTACCTGTCACATGTTTGGACATGGGAAATGAACATTGAAACATGCAAGTAAATGTATGTAATTCACATGACCGTTGGCTAGTAAACATAAATTATTAATATTTATATATTGTTTAATTTATTTATTTTTCTAACATCGAATGCCTGATTAAATAATGTTTTCTATTCTAGATTTTACTCCGAAGCATCATGACCTACAGATTACTCCTACTCAGCCTAGTGTTCTGTATTCAGTTACTATCTTACATTGCCAACAAGAAGATTACTGTGGAAGATGATTTGTATTTCATGCTGCGTGACAATTTTTGACCCTCACTTTAAAAACAATTCTTGTTTTCTTTTTTAATTGGGGGGGGGGGGCTAATGTGGAAAAAATATAGTGCTTATAGAACCTGTAAAGTTTTACAATAGATGGTTATTGGACCAACTGATAATAGAGTCATAAAGTAATTATTTTTATTCTCTATTCAGGCATGTGAATTTACTAATGTCTGTTGCTTCAATTTTCACATTGGTAAGCAAATATATGATTTATAATGTTGAGTAACTTTCAGAAAAGATGTAATCGGATTAATAAAACTATGGATACTTTAGTGGTGATTATTGCAAATTAGTACCCTAAGTTATTTCATATATATATATTAGTATGTTATCTTTAAAATAAATGTATAGAAGCAATTTTTTCTTTTTATGTAATATGCTCTTTCTTTCTGAACATAGGTTTTTACTTCATACCACAGTGACATATAATAACTGTACAACTTCCTACATTTTTTGTCTTACTGAAATGTAGTTGACATACTTTTATAACATGATTATTACGTATCTATCTTCATGTCAATAAAACTATATAAAAAATGTACTTTGGTCACCTCTGCGTCTGCATATATCTTCTTCATATTTCTTTCATCATTCTCTAGCTGTTGATTTGATAAGATTGCTTATTTGCGGTAGATTGTATTTTACTTTATATTCCTTCAAGTTAATCTTTGCATATTTGTGCATTATTCACATGTGATTTTTCTGAAAATCTACCTATGGAGGAAATAAATAAAGAATGAATGAATGAATGAGATGTCAGTTACCGGAGGCAGTACAAAATAGATAATACTAAGGTGTTGATCTTACCTGAATGGGTATTGACGGGCTGTATCACTAATTAAAAGTGTCAGATTAGTTGTGCTTGGAAAAGTCGTTTTGTGTACAAGATAACTAAACTGTTAACAAATTCATTCATTCACTCCTTGAAATACTGTGCTGGAAATTGAACCCTGTCAATATAACTACCAGTTCTATTTATTTTTACAAGCAATGAAATAGGTGTTCTGTCCCCAGATTATTTTCTTTATCCGGAATGGGACAGTCTCATTTTCTTTTTAGATTGTCTTTGCGCAATCCCAGGGTCCTACAAATAACGGTAAATCCGGCAAGAACTTGCCAGGATTCACTAGGGGGGGGGGGGGGGGCAATCTATTAACTACCATGTACTTCATGACAAATTTGATACTACAAACCTACACTCTTATAATATTCATTTATTTATCCTCTTGTTGATTCTAATTCGTCTATAAATTCATGTATTTTGTAGCTCTCATCGTTCTCTCCCATTTCAAATATTCATTTATTATTCGTTGTTTCTTTGTTCATTCGTTCATTTATTCATTTACCCACTTATATGCACATACACTTTTTGTTCGTCCGTCTCTTTATACAATGCTTTGAATTAAAAGTGAGACTGGTGAAATCGCACACTGAAATAATTAGATTAATAATGACAGTTTAGATACAAATTATTTAGAGGAAAAATAAATGTCAGACAAGAACTAAATCATGGAGGAATTATCAAATTGATATCAGCCATCATGAAATTATTTATACGTTGACGTGATACAATGAAAATATATGTTACAAATAAGACATTAAAGATTCAGTATACGAATTAACTGTTTATAAATTAACCTATAGACCTACCTTGAAATACAATTATTAAATTAGATATCCTGACCTTGGATCATTTTTATACATGTACCTTAAATTTAACAATTGTAAACACTGGGTTGCAGAATATGCGTCTTTTGCGGCATTTAAGTAACAAAGAGCTCTTTTTTTAATATAAAACGTCTAATTTTGCAGAATGTGACCACTAAGCCGTATTGAACTTAGTTATAGCATATATTTCATAATGAGACATTGAAATGTATGAGTGGGAGAAAATTTATATCACCATAGTGACAATATTATTTGTTAACCTATATTTTGTTCCATTTAGACAAATATATCTGCTTTCAATATGTTAACTTGTATTTCGATACCGTGGACTAATTCATTCTTATTTTTCATTTTTGATGCCAACCCACTCCTCTCTCTCTCTCTCTCTCTCTCTCTCTCTCTCAGGATGAACAAATTTAGTCCAAAGATTCTTGGGTCCGAAGGGTCTATGGTACGCAAGAAAGGTTCACTATTTCGAAAGTTCATTGGTTCGAAGGGTCATCCGTTCGAAGAGTTAAATAACCCTAAGGTTCATTGGTATGAAGGTGCGTTAGTCCAAAGGTTCAATGGTCGGAAAGGTGTGCTCAGTATTCTGTTAGCAATCTTATGCGTAAACATGTTGACGTTCTATATATATACCCATTACTTATTATCCCCAAAAAACATGGACTATACGCAAACGTTTGATTGCAACAATCCCTCATGTACCGTCACTGGATAATTGTATATATGAAGACATGCCAATTTTCAATACTTCATTACATATTTAAACCGCACTGCTCTAAATGTTGTTCGATTGATTACATATGTGGAGACTATTTCATACTTATAATGCCCACAAAAAAGACAGTCGAAACATATGATATGATCCAAGCGTGTAACCCAATACTAATCAGTCACTAAATGTATCCTGCATTGACATACTTTGACCACAAGCATGCATGTTGTTCGTGACTTCCATCCCGATATCGTGTCTTTCTTTTTCTTCTGATTCACATGATCAAACATAATAACTTTAAATTAACAGATGGTCTATGGGCCATCGATCCGATTTATATCGGTCTTCCATTTAGCTACCCGGAGCGGGAGTACTCCCAGCAGACCGGGTAACCTAGGCTACACTGGACCTACCAATGACCAACAAAGGTTTTTGCTGTCTATGAATCACGATTGAAGATAACTAAGTAGGGTGTTGGCTGTACAATAGTTATACAAATGTTTGAATACACGTTTTTCAAATAGTTTACTCACACAGCTCATTACAGATATATGTCTGTAATTTAAAATAATATTTTTATACACTTTTTATGAATTGGAGTAACATTGGCCTCTTTCCGCGCTATTGGCAAATAGGAAGCTTGGAATAAATTGTTGAAAAGTTCTGATAAATATCGCGATCTTATGTGAGTGCTTTCTTTATCTAGCCTAGGGTGAATCTCATCAGGTATCCCTGCCTTCCGAAGGTCGAAATATGAAAGTACATATTATACATCATTATTGCTAATGCATGTACTATTAAGAGTAATGTCATGTAGAGACATGGAGGGCACATTAGCGGATGTATCATCTACAAAGTATTGCTCAGAGGAATTTTAATTTAAGAAATTGCTTTATCAAGAAAGGAGAGAAAATATTTCTTACAACGTGTCTGCTGTTTCTGTTTTGATTCGAAAATGTTTTGTATTTATTCCACCAAACGTTCAGACCAATATTGGCATCTCGAAGTACTTAAGCTAATTCGTTCAAATACTCAGGTTTGGTTCTTCCTACAGAACTGAAAACTCGGTTTCTAATATCAGTGAATTTAGGTCAGTGTAAATAAATATTGGTCCTTTGAGTCAACCGATAGATTTTCTTTTCCATTCTAGAACAATGTCCATGGATTAGGTTACAAAACTGATACTAGTGATTAGCTTGGCTGCGGTCACGAGGTTATTTACATGAAAATTAAAATGAGAATTATATAAATCTTTCCTATCTCAGTTTCCAAATACCATTAATAGTATTAATCCACTGAAAGCTATGTAAGTGATAGATATAACCTAAAATGGTTTAAGCTTGCCAACACCAGTTGAGCCGCAATTATCAATTCAGCATTCATCCCCTTGATTGATGTTGTTTTGTTGATTTTCACCAGTGACGTCTTCCTTTTCCATGATTAAAAAATGGACAATTACAAGAACATAAATTGTATTTCTTCAATTTGTCTTGATAGTTTAATGCTATCATTTCTCTTAAATGTTGTTGTAAATGTAATGACAAGTAGTGTGACAACACCCGTTTGCCAATTTAATGAATATTCCTGACAACACTTATCTCTGATATTTTTCTTTTTCCAAAACCAAGCGACCATTGTATTTTCAATAGTAGTACTAAGGCCTGAGATTTTTGCATTAAACTTTAAAGTATCTAATGTAGTTTTCAATGACATTTCAGTAGCCTCTAAAATAATAAAGGTATCATATGCATATTGGGATAAAACATATTCTGTATTATTAGTTCTTAAACTTTTTATCTTTGGATTTAACCTAATCATATCTTCTAGAATCTCAGCACATAAAATGAAAATACATGGCGATAGGGGATCACCATGACTGCAGTCGCCTTCAATAGGAAACCATTGTGAAACATGACTGTTCACAGTGTCACGTGATTTCATATCTTTGTAAAATATTTCAATCCATTTTAACCATTGGGCCTAAATTTACAAAAATGTAAGTTTGTTCATAACGTCACAAATGTTCGAAGGTGAAATTACTTATCAAGAATCAGCGAAGGTAGTTACAGATATGCATAATGATAAAAGTTAAGATTTTGGATGGATTTACCCTGAAGTTGTTTTATACATATTTTGGAAAGGTATGGGGGTATTTATATTGAGGTCAATAAATTGTATATATAAATCAGGTTCATTATCGGTTACTCAAAATAAGGTATCATGCATATCGAAGCCAAATAAAACAGATGTTTTTTTGTTTGTTTTTTTAAGGAATTGGCGACCAATATCATTATTGAATGTAATTTATGAAATGGTTTCAGATTATATAGCAAATAGAATAAAAAGTGTTTGGGATGTTTAAATACACGAGGAACAAAATAGGTTTATTTCTGACATTTTTGAGAAAATATTAGAATAACAGATTATATTTCATTTGTTGCAAAAAATCAAGAAATTCCTGGTCTAATTTTGTCCACAGATTTTGAAAAGGCATATGTTAACATTTCCTGACAATTTATAGAGAATTTTTTTTAGATACTTTAATTTTGGGGATTCAACACTAAAGTGGATAAAACTATTTTATAAAGGAGCTAATTCATGTATATTGCAAAATGAATATATGTCAGTCTATTTTAATGTAAAACGAGGTAGTAGACAAGAAGATCTAATTTTTTGATGTATATTTATTTTGTGTGTTGAGGTTCTTGGAAAATTAAAAGAAACAATACAGCAAATAAATGAATTACTATTATTAATAGTGACAATAAATTAAGTCAATATGCTGATGATACTCAAATATGTTAGATGCTAGTGAAATATCTCTTAAAGCTACATTAGAGGTGTTACAAGCATTTTATAGAATATCAGGACTAAAAATCAATGTAGAAAAGACTAGGGTAGTTGGGATTTGGGCATTATCGAAATCAACTGCAAAATTGAGTTCAGTTTAGACTGGTTTCATGCGTAATTTGTTTTTGAAGTTTAGTATATGATATTTGGGATTTAAATTCGCCTGAAATAATGAGGAAAAGAGAAATAATTCTTAATAGCTCGCGAATGGAGAAAACTTAAACTGTATGGAAAATTGTTAAAATTCAATCATTAGCTTTATCTCAATGTATACAGCTATTTCAATCATTCTTGATCCACCACGGTTTCTCACAGAAAAACTTGAACAGTTGTTTTTCAGATTTATTTGGAATTTAGAGCAAGGTCGTTCTGAAATCCAGCTGACTTCTCAAGATTATAATCATGGAGATCTGAAGATGGTTAACATGAAAGATTTTATTAAAGCATTGAGGATACATTGAGACTGGGTTCCACACATCTGCTTCAGATATTTCATTATCATTCAAGCAGAGACGTTTTCTAATCATTCGAAAATGTCTCAACAATTACTGACACAATCTGAAAACTGAGCAATTTCCTGAATATATACTAATCTCTTAAATGCAACCAAATCAAACTCGATGAATGAACGATGAAGATATACATGAATCAGAACAATTAAAATATCTTAGCACGAAGAGATTGTAATCAAGTTCAGGATAAAAAATTACCTGTTTACTACCGTACATAGTTACCGGTTGTTTACATCCCTGACTCGCTTTCCACCGTTCAAGCATGAATGGACACTCACCATGTGGGCGCCCTCGTTTACATATGAAAAGGCATTAAAAGACGAGCTAAGAAGGGTGGTATATATATATATATATATATATATATATATATATATATATATATATATATATATATATATATATACGCATCATTAGTGATCAGAGTGAATTGTCACATTCGTTTCCCTCATGAGTCGTGTTTCGTTATTCTCAATCTTTCTTGTGGTAATTGTCTGGAGTTTTCACTGCAGCTCGATTTTGATTTTCATGTGATTCAGACATTTTACGCATGTTGCAACACATTCTTTCATAATTAATCGGCATGGTAATACAGAGCAAAATTACTCTGCGATGAGGGACTCCCAAAATGTGTAATTAACTGCATGACTGGACTGATTTCAATTATTTGTCTGATGCTATGGAAACCGAAGCCGTGTGTGGCATTGTGCCACTCCAATATACACTTAAATCATGCTTTGGGCCGGAGATGGTAGAGAAAAGAAGTTCCGGTAGTTCCAAGCTACCCCAAGACCGAGACAGCCTAGTCATTAAAGTTAGGTCGAACAAAATTACAGGTTTACGAGATACTCCAGGATGTGCTTCTATCTGATGAAAAAGGGAAGAAGACGAGGATGATGAATTGCGGGCATTACAGGAGGAGCTATGGGTGGAGGAAAGGACGAAAGAGCTATGCTGGAAAAGATAAAGAAAAAATCAAGAGGGCAGATACACAAAACAAAGGCAGGATTAAAAGATCTTCAGTGGGGACGGCACAAATGTGCCACATGCTGGCAGAACAAAAGGTAAATAAACTAACACGTCCGTCATGTTCCTCCGTCTGTCCACAGTTACAAGCCCGAGTCAAGAGCGGTATGTTTATTAGTACTAACTTCCTGATATATTCAAGACAATCGACAATCATTATTGATAATTACTTTGTTGTCATTTGAAAATCAATTGTGTGAATTAAAGTTCACAAATATTCTTCCAAAAATGTCAAATTTAAGGGCGTAAGCCTTGCTTTAAATTCAAGTGTTAGTTAATTTAGGAATACTTAAGTGTATAGCATCGGACATAGTCAGATAATCGGCAAATAAACAGGTGAAAAGACTATTGATTTAGCCTATTGTTTTATATGTTTGCTTCAATATGTGCATATGCGTGTGCTGGATTTGTTTTATTTCACTCATGGCCCTAGTGTTTTTTCGTACCGTTGGCGGACCTCATAACTCGGATCTGATAGCGACCTGCCCACGTTTTGAGTAAGTTTTGGTTATATGGGGTACCTTGCACACCTGAAGAAACATAGTTGACCTATTTACATTCGAAATCTAAGTAAATAAGCGATAGTCGGATGTGGAAGAATTCTTTTCACTCTGTCGGAGGGGGAGCGGTGTTTTTTAAAATAAAATATATGTCTATAACTGAACAATAGAAAGTCCAATCGTTTGGTGACTTAAGATTTCTGTGCCCATTTCATTCATTTCTGGGACAAGAAATTACACGATTTAACTATATTTTGTATTAGTGGAAGAACGCAGACTTTCTTTCATGTGTTGATTGTGATCGATATGAAGAGGCATGGAGACTAGTGGATACCCAGTACACGATAACTGCTTTTTGCAGCATTAATGTCAATTATTGTAAATTTTTGAGGACGTGGTATCCTTTCATAGTCAATAGTAGGCAATCTGAGCTCGTGCTTCAATACACTGTAACTCAGTAAGCAGCACTAAGCCAAGTAGTAGGAATATGTAACTCATGATACCTCTAATTAAGACCTAGAATTGAATTGAGATTAATGAATCACGGTTACGAATTTTGAGAAAGCTCTTCACCTGTAAAAGCAGTTATTGCCTGTACATGTGAATTGCTCTAGTAAATTCCAGTTACGCGGCAAGACAACAATCCGTTCAGGTAAATCGAAGTTTTGAGAGTTGATTCTTCTTGTTAGCAATCTCATTTAGTGTTGTAATACATTGTGACTTAACATGTAACACTAGGCCAAGTTGAAGGAATATGTAGCTCATGATACCTCTAATTAGCACCTAGAATTGAACTGAAATCATTTAATCATGTTTTCGATATTTTGAGGAAGAAAAAAATATTTGTACATGCCTAATTAAATATCGTATATCCTAAGGCAAAGCATGTGATAGTTCATGAGGTTATGAGGTTCTGTTGTAAAGTTTACTTGATTTTTTTTAATGTTCTTTTTTTTTTTTTTTTTTTTTCGTTTTGTGGAGTGACATTTATGAGACTGTAAATAGGAGTAAACTTTCCTAATTGTGTGTCCCTGGGCAATGGCTTCATTTCAGTTACCAAGGCGCAATACATTATTTCATGTGTTCATGTGACGTTATAAAAGCAAACAAATCAAACAAAGGCTTCAAGACCAATTTCCACATTTTGAAGCCAAAATTCATATTTGTTGTTAACAGTGTCCTGACACAAGAGCTGTCCCAAACAAGTTTTCAGGGTAGTGTACTGCACGTACAAGCATCTTCATCTTGTAATAGCCAAAGAGTTCGTTTTTCCACTAACATCCAAACAAATACTGCATATTCTTAAAGAAACGGCAAAAATCTTTATATCATATCAGTTAATCTATCGAAATTGTTACATATATCTGACGGCAAGAAAAAGTTCTGATATTTGATTCTTCTTGTTCGCAATCTCAACTTCTTCTTGAATACATTGTGACTGAACAAACAGCACTAGTCCAAGTGGGAGGAATATGTAGTTCATCATACCTCTAATTAAGACCAGAATTGAACTGAGATCAATTAATCAGGTTTTCGATTTTTTGAGGAAGAAAAAAATATTTAGAAGTTTACCTACGCAAGAGCATGTGAATTGCATATTTTTACTTGACTGATTTATTTATTAAATCCAAGGCAAAACTTGTGACAAGTCGTGTTGTTCTGTTCTGTTATGCAATTTAATTTTTGTTTTCTTTTTCTCTTTTTGTATTTTTGTTTTCTTTCCCCTTTTTTCATTTCGTGGACTTGTGGACTTACATTTATGAGACTGTAAATAGGAGGAAACTTTCCGAATTGTTTCAGTCAGATTCGTACTTTGACATCAGTCTTCAAATGTCATCATTGACTCAATTTAGACTTTTCATGTGTTAGTTGTTATCATTATATGCATAATTAAAAGACCTTCCCGTGGGTGGGTTGCGATATTAAATCTAAGTATATTTAGTGACAATATTGTCAAAAAAGCAGTGAAAGAATTGCTCCGCTATATGAATCTCGGAAATGTCAGGAAAAGTCGACATTTCCGAGATTGTGTGAAGCTGCTTCCTTTTGTGCAATATGGTATAGTCACATATATCACACAAGCGTATTTAAATATATACCATGCGTTGGTTGATATTAATATACGCGCAATTCAAAGACCTTCAGAGGGGTGGGTTGGAATTAAGAATATACATATATTTTGTGATAATATTGATATAACCCGAAACGTACCCCACCCCCACCCCACCAACCTCTGCTTTGTGAAGCCGAATGTCGGGTTTAGTCATTTATGTCCCTTCGGCGTATTTGAATATATACCATGTGTTAGTTATTTTTAATATACGCGCAATTGAGAGACCTTCACGGGGGTGGGTTGTAAATATATATGATTTTGGTCATATATGTGAAGCCGACTGTCGGGTTTAGTCAGATAGTCCCCACTGGCGTATTTAAATGGATACGATGTCTTACTTGGTATCATTATACGCGCAATTAAAAGACCTTCCCGTGTGTGATTTGCGATATTAAATCTAAATACAATTAGTGACAATATTGTCAAACAAGCAGTGAAAGAATTGCTCCGCTGTATGAATCTCGGAAATGTCAGTAAAAGTCGACATTCCGAGATTGTGTCAAGCCGGTTGCTTGCGAGCAATATAGTAATATGATATAGTCACATATATCCCACAAGCGTATTTGAATAGATACCAAGTGTTAGTTGATATTAATATATGAGCAATTGAAAGACCTACACGGAGGTGGGTTGGAATTAAATATATATAGTTAGTTAGTGAAAGTATTGACAAAAAATATAGGCTCGATTTTAGTCAGCTTTTTGAAACCAAATGTCGGGTTTAGTCAGATAGGTCTCCTCGACGTATTTTAATAGATAGCGTGTGTTAGTTGGTATTATTATACGCGCAATTGAGAAACCTACACGAGCGTGTATTTGAATTAAATATATATATATATATATATATATATATATATATATATATATATATATATATATATATATATATATGCATATTTAGTGAAAATATTGACAAAAAATATCGGCGCGATTTTGGTCATATATGTTAAGCAGACGGCTCGTTCCTTGCGAGCATTATAGTAATATGATATAGTTAAATATATCCCACAAACGTATTTAAATAGATACCGCGTGTTAGTTGCTATTAATATACGCGCAATTGAAAGACCTAAACGGACTTGGGTTGGAATTAAATATATATAGTTAGTGAAAATATTGACTAGATTTATTCCGGTAGTATTTCATATAAAGAAATAAGTCACAGACATGGTAAAGTTTATCTGATTCTTGAAAATAACATATCCATTTCTGTGTTGCAAATATTATTAAAGCGGTCTGCTTCATTATCTTGTAGTGAAAATGTAAAATAGAAATGTTAAAAGTTGTAATGTGAAGGGATTTAAAACCCATTGTCTGAAGTTCTACCTGCAATTATACGGGTTTTACCTTTTCAAGGGGCACAGAGTCAGGTAGTATGTGAATTACCCATTACGGGTGGTATACCTGTAATTATAACGGCCTTTATGTGATACTGCCTCCTTCCTCGGAATTGTCGGCTTATCCCAACATTTCCGAGGAATGGGGTAGCTTGACTACCCGGTTTTGGACTTAGAATATTTTCAAGCGATTCAAGTATCGGTAGCTAATATTACTATGATATTATTATAGCCATGCAGGTTTTAGACTTAGAAAATTTGTAAGCGATTCAATGATAGGTAGCTAGTATTAATGTTATAGCCGTGTAGGTTTTGACCATAGAAACTTTCTAAGTCGGACGGCTATATTAATATTATAATAGTAATATTACGTAGCTATCGTTGATTCGCTTGAAATTTTCCAAAACATGCACGACTATAATAATAACAATGTCTGGTTTAGTCAGATAGGTTCCATCGGCGTATTTAAAAGATACCATGTGTTAGTTATTTTTAATAGACGCGCTATTGAGAGACCTTTAGGGAGATGGGTTGGAATTAAATAGATATATATATTTAGTGAAGATATTGACAAAATATATCTGCGCACATTTGATACGTTTTGTGAAGCCGAATGTCGGGTTAAGTCATTTATTTCCTGTCGGCGTATTTGAATAGATACGATGAGTTAGTTTGTATCATTATACGCGTAATTAAAAGACCTTTGCGTGGGTGGGTTCCGATATTAAATCTAAATATATTTAGTGACAATATTGTCAAAAAAGCAGTTAACGAATGACTGCGCTATATGAATATCGGAAATGTCGGGAAAAGTCGACATTTCCGAGATTGTGTCAAGCTTGTTCCTTGCGAGCATTATAAGAATATGGTATAGTCAAATATATCCCACAAACGTATTTAAATAGATACCGTGTGTTAGTTGATATTAATATACGCGCAATTGAAAGATCTACACGGGGGTGGGTTGGAATTATATATATATATATATATATATATATATATATATATATATATATATATATATATATATAGTGAAAATATTGACGAAAGATATAGGCGCAATTTTTCTATGATATTATTATTATTAGTAGTAGTATAGCGGTGCTAGTTTTGGACTTATAAAATTTTCATGCGATTCAATGATAAGTAGCTAATATTATTATTATAATATTGTTATAGCCCTCCGACTTAAACAATTTTCCAAGTCCAAAACATGGAAAGCTATAATAATAATTTAATAGCAATATTAAATACCTATTATGGACTAGCTTGAAAATTGTCAAAGTCAAAACCCAGCACGGCTATATTGATAATATTACAGTAATATTACCTAGCTATTATGGAATCGCCTGAAAATTTTCTAAGTCTGTCTGTCTGTCTCTGTGATTAGAGTTTGTACCTGTATTTTCACAGAGTCGGGTAGTAGATGAATCTTACCGATTGCCGGTGCTATACCTGTGATTATAACCGATATCCAGACATTTTGAAACGATTTCATAATACCTAGGTAATATTAACATGATGTTATTATTATTATTATTATTATTATTATTATTATTATTATTATTATTATAATAGCCGTGCTGGTTTTGTGCTTAGAAAATTTTCAAGCGATTCAGTGATAGCTAGATATTATTAATATTATATTCTTATTATAGCCGTCCGACTGAGACAATTTTCTAAAAATAATTATATATATATATATATATATATATATATATATATATATATATATAATGGGAATTTGTCAACTTGTGAAAGGTTTCTATAGTGTAACATGTTATAACCCTAACCCATGTAAAGAAATACGATACAAAGAACTCCAGTAATATATGGATTTCCGGTGTTCAGGTACTATATGTATCCGGCTAAATAGCCAAGCCGTGCAGTACTAAACAGGTAAAACCCGTTATAATTACAGGTAGAACTTCCGACATGGGGTATAATCCCCACACAGTGCAAATTACTATCTTTTTTATTTTGCATTTTTAGTAAAAGTTCTTGTTGCAGACCTCTTTAATAGTATGTAAAGCATACAAATGGATATTTTATTTACAAAAATCGGATAAAGTTTACGATTTCTGTGATTATTTCTTTATATTAAAAACTACCCGAATAAGCTCGGCGTGTCATTTAGCCAAGCCGTGCATTAGGTGAAACCCGTTATCAGCGCAAATTACAAACTATTTTATTTAGCATTTTTAGTAAAAGTTAATATTGCATACTTCTTATCAACTATGTGAAACATACAAATCGATATTTTATTTACAAAAATCCGTTAAGGATAGAGATTTATTTGACTTATTTGTATAAATGAATAAAGACATTTACGCATACGAACATACATAGTCATTAATTTACAATGCTAATAACGAGTATAGGAATACAATAGCTCCAGAAATAAAAGACTCGTGATATAGCGGGTAGCTGAACAAATTACAAAGTTAGTAATTTGTACTGTGAAGGGATTAAAACCACACGTCGGAAGATCTACCTGCAATTATACGGGTTTTACCTGTTCAAGGGGACGTATCATATCATTACTTCTACCAGGTACCATTTAAGATTAGGGTTACTACCCATATTGTCCAAATGTCACAGCAGGGTAGGTACTTGTTAAGGGGAGGTAACATACCATTAGTTTTGGACTTATACAATTTTCAAGCGATTCAATGATAGGTAGCTAATATTACTATATTATTATTATTATTATTATTATTATTATTATTATTATTATTATTATTATTATTATCATAGCCGTGCAGGTTTTGGACTTAGAAAATATCTAAGTCGGACGGCTATAATAATATCATAATAGTGATATTAGCTAGCTATCATTAAATCGGTTGCAAATTTGATAGAAGTTTTTGTTTTGGAAAAAAAGCCCTGGGTCTTTTAAAGATAGCGCCGGAACTACCGGTGCTATCTTCAAGACCCATGGTATTTGGCATTCAACAAGAAAAACGTCACAAAATTTTCAAGCGATTCAATGATAGGTAGGTAATATTACTATTATATTATTATAGCCTTGCATGTTTTGTATTTAGACAATTTTCTAAGTCGGACGGCTATAATAATAATAACATAATATAATAGTAATATTATCTATCTATCATTGACTCGCTTGAAAATTGTCCAAGTCCACACTGTAGCTTGTTTTCGAGGTTATATTTCATTTACCAGTTTTCACCGTTAGAGTGAAATTTTTATAAGTCCAGCCTGTGCCATGTTTTCGAGGCTACTACTCATCATTTTATTCTTTGAGAAAAATTGTCAAAGTCCAGCCTCACCAGTTCACAATTTGTTTGTTAGAAATATTGTCTAAGTCCACTCCTCACCAGTTCTTCTCTGGTACATATATATATATATATATATATATATATATATATATATATATATATATATATATATATATATATATTTCACAGCCATTGGCCACCCATCATAATTGCATAATGGGTGTTCACCTCCAAGCCGAACAAATATAATATCGTATATTTTCATCATTCCTTGCGAGCAATTCTATATTATGGGCTTTTCACAATTTACCATATATTCATATAGACGTAGAGCTTGATAAACAAAATCCGAAGCCGAAAAAATCAGTCAGACATCCTATAATATCGTATATTTTCATCATTCGTTGCGACCAATTTTATAGTGTGTTATATGTTGGGCTTTTCACACTTTAACATATATTTTTATAGATATATCTGGATATATATATTATATGTTCTTGTTTTGGGCTTTTTATTATCCCCTTTTAGTATTTTGCTGCCTCGTTAGCCTACGACGGTTTGGTAGTTTCTCCTCTCCGGGAACGAAGACCCCGGGCAGCTTGGGAGAGGTTAAAACAGCACATACAACATCAAAGGGGGCTTAGAATTGTCACTGATGTATATGGCACCCCGACATCGACTATCATTGATGTATGGGGGCCCCCGACATACCATGCGCCGGGTCCCCCGATACAGAATTTCCAAGACAAGCTCCTGGATGAACTGTGATATTAGAAGACTAATCCGGCAACCGAAAAGAATCCACTTTTTTACCTGAAATAACCAATATTCCTTTACACCGGAGCAAATTCAGCATTATTTAGCAAGGGAGCTTGCAGTGCCATTAGAAGAGCTGAACTTGAGTATCTTAACGAATTAATGAGAAACTTTGAAACGCCAATATTGATCCCAGTGGTTGGTGAAATCCATCCAACACATTTCTGAAGCAAAACAGAAAAGCAGAACATACACCCTGACACACTGTAACCAATATTTTCGCTCTAGTCTTGATAAAGCAATTTATTTTAAAGAAATATTTCTCCGAAGAATACTTTGTAGATGATACTTCCGCTAATGTGCCCTCTATGTCTCTACCTGTCATTGCTCTTAATAGTACCCACATTAACAATAACGATGTATAAGATGTACTTCACATTTCGACCTTAGCAAGGCAGGGATATCTGATGAAATCCACCCTAGGCTACATAAAGGAGGCATTCAGATAAAATCGCGATATTTATCAGAAATTTTCAACAACAACTTTCAATCTTCATATTTGCTAATAGCGTGCAAAGAGGCCATGTCACTCCTAGTCATAAAAAGCGGACAGAAATATTGTTTAAAATTACATACATATTTCTGTACTGAGCTGTAATGAGTCTTCAAACTTTTGTATAACTATCTTACAGCCAACAGCCTATTACTTAGTAATCTCCAATCATATTACACCCACAAACGATTCCGCTGTTTTATAGCAGTGTGATATGTATAATAATTATTGCAAGGCAGTCGGCGAAGGTAAAGAAATTAGAGTGATAAAAGGTTAGGACAAAATATGCATGCCAGACTTCGACTAGGTTGTAGCTTATTAAACGACGATCTTTTCAAAGACCACTTGTCATGTAGCAAAAGGTATTCATGGGAGGAACCATATCATAGCCGGTACCGACTATTCTTTCAGAAACCGAAGAGGAAGATTGTCCCATAATGTATAAATTCGTTATTAATGGATAATCCCTTGCAATCGCCTGAAGTCAACGAGGAAATACATTAAAGCGGTCCAAAAGTGCATAACAGCAACTAAGAGATGCATATAATCACTATTTATATATTCAGACAAACATGATATATACCACTGGTACAGTTTTAGTTGCAACGTATATACCACCTGAGTTAAAGTTAATAGTTCTTTGCCTAGGTCCCTCCATCAACACCAACATTTTATTACTTTGTTTTTCAATATGCGTTTGTTATATATTTGTATCAAATACTTTTTTACATTATTTCAATACTGTATGTAAAATTTTTTAAAAATATCTCATTAACTTTTTCAATGTTTTCAATCCTCTGATTCCATAACTCACGTCAAAACACATTATCAAAGTAAATATAATTGCTAACGAGGGGAGAGCTCCAGATAAGGTTAAACTTGTTGTTCAATCTTCTATACATCTTGTTCGATTTGTATCTATTTTCTACTGCAAATAAATACTGTTTAAATCAAATACAAATTTAAAATATATTTTAGATGTTCACCGAAGAAATTATTCTTCCACACCATGCAAAAATACCCTAGGCAAATAACCGGCTAATGTCCTTATGCAAACTAATTTCGTGACCAAATGCGAAATTGACGTTGTTTCTCCAATTGTTTTGAAAATGTATGGGGAAACGCAAAGTCAGTACACACACCAGGACGTACACAAATGACTGAAACTGCGCTCGTTTTGTGCGCTGTGCCTATTTCATAACAATACATCTCACGTTATTCTACACTTTATATTTACTAGGTATCACTCGTGTGCGTCATAGTGGTGTTATTATTAAACAATTCTTTTTTTTCTGCTTTGGTTTCATTTCTTGACAGCATTATTTATAACGTATAGATTCAAGATTTGCAAACACAAAGATGAACAAACGATAATCATTAACTTGCTCACAATATACAACCACACACACACATACACACGCACGCACGCACGCACGAGCACACACACTTTTGTTGGTCATTGATACGTCCAGAGTAGCATGAGTTACCCGGTTTGCTGCGACTAACTCCCGCTCAGGGTAGCTAAATGGAAAACCGGTATAAATCGGGTCGATGACACATAAACCAACTGTTCATTTAACGTTATTATGTCTACTAATATGAATCACATGTATGTATGTGGTCAAAGTTTGTCAATGCAAGATACAATATTGGGTTACAACATTGAATTATGCCATTTATTTTATCGGCCATTTTTGTGAATATTATAACTATGAGACACAGACCTCCATCGTACAGGAAGGCTTGTTGCAATCAAACTTTACCGTGTATCGCATGTTTTGGGAGACATGAGTATTTAGCACATCAACATGTTTACGCATAAGATGTTAACCGAAGATTGAACCCTCCGTTCCGACCACTGACCTTTCGGAATAACGCTTCCGGCGCATAATATGATTTTGGTGTATATTAGATTGGCACAATGCCATCTACGGTTTCGTCTTCCAAATCATCAGAGAAATCATTGAAATCGGTCCCTTCATGCAGTGTCTTATAATTTTTGGAAGTCTCTGATCGCAGAGTCACTTGTTCTGAGATAATGTGTTCTAACATGTGTAAGTTGTCTGAATGATATGAAAATCAAAATGAAGCTACAGTGAAAACTGCAGACACTTACCACAAAGAAGAATGAAAACAACGAAACACGAGTCATGGGGGAAACGAATGTGACAATTCATTCAGATCGCGAATTATATATATATATATATATATATATATATATATATACTTATTTTTTATTTATTTTTATTGTACTTAAGGGTCAATGATCACTGGCACAACTTGACCTCAAATACTTTTCAACTGAAGGAAACTTTAAATCTTAATATTTTATGTACACCCAAGATTCAATGACTAAACTTTGGACGAACTCTCAATTGAACAAGCCAAAGAGTATTGGCAAAATATAATAATGTAATTTCAACGAAGACCTCTTCGTATCCAGTAGATGCAGAAATATTACGAATATTATGTATACCTTTAATTTACATCAATTAATCCTTCAACACACAATAATTACTAATCATAGCTCCACATTGATCGATTTAATACTTATGAGCGATACGCTAACTTGTTATGAAAAAGAGATTTTAGATCATTTTGTATAGTGACCATAACCATATTTATTGTTCCCAAAGTTTATGAATACCATCATGCAAATTAATTCCGTGACCTAATGCAATATTGACGTTGTTACTCCGATTGAGTTCACTATGGTATGGGGAAATGCAAATTCAGTACACTCACCATTAAGTACAAAAATGACTGAAGCTGCGCTCGTTTTGAAAGGATTTGCCAATTTCCTAATAATGATAATCTCATGTTATCCTATAGTTTATGTTTACTAGGTATCACTATGTACGTCATAAAGGTGTTATTATTGCACAATTTTTACTTTTATCCTTTGGTTTTTCTTGCAAACGGTATTTATAAGGTATATATTCAAGATTTGCAAACACAAAGATGAACAAAAGATACAAATTAACCTACTCACAAATATACGCCCCTTGCCCCCCTACACACACACACACACACACACACACACACACACACACACAGACACAAGCACACAAACTTTTGGTCATTGATAGGTCCTGAGTAGCCTGTGTTACCCATTTCGATGCGACTAACTCCCACTCAGGGTAGCTGAATGGAAGACCGATATAAATCGGGTCGATGACCCATAGACCATCTGTTCGTTTGAAGTTATTATGTTTACTAATTTGAATGAGATAAAAGAAAATAACAAAGAAACGATATCGGGATCGAAGTCACGATCAACATGTATGTATATGGTCAAAGTTTGTCAGCGGAGGATATAATATGTGACTGATTCATACTGAGTTACAACATTGAATTATGCCATTTATTTTAAGGGCCATTTTTAGTGAACATTATAACTATGAAACACAATACAATTCGCTGGTGACCGCCGACGTATAGGAAGGCTTGTTGCAAACAAACTTTTCCGTGCACCCCATTTTTGGGGGGTCATAAATAGTGTAGTAGGTGGGTTTTAGAATGACAACATGTTTTCGCATACGATGCTAACAGGACATTGAGTCCACCTTTCCAATCAGTGAATCTTCGGACTAACGCACCTTCCTGCCAGTGAATCTTAAACTATTTAACTCTTCGGACTGATAACCTTTCGAAATAGTGAACCTTTTATTTCGTACCATAGAACCTTCAGACTATCGAAATGTAACCCATATTTAAAAATCTGTTCAGCTTTTGAGAGAGAGAATAGAGGGAACAGAAAGAAATAGGCATAGGTATAGAAATACAAGTTTAAAAAGCATAAATAAGGGCAGATACATTTCCTAAATGGATAAAGAATAAAAGTCCAAAATTGATTTTGACACTGTGGCGATATCAACTATCTCCACTGACACATTTCAATGTATCATTATATATATATATATATATATATATATATATATATATATATATATATATATATATATTTAATTAACTAAATTTATCATAGCTTAGCGATCACATTACGACGTTTTAGAACCTTCCCAGTTATTCCACGTGATTCTCTCATAATATAATTTAACATTAAATTTGAGAATTTTAAGGTACATGCAAAACAATAATTAAAGGACAGGACATCTAATTTAATAATTTTAAACACAAAAAGAGATCCTAGTCATATCAACAGGGTTTCAATTTCTACCATAGTATTTCAAGGTGGGTCAGTGGATGAATTTAGAAATAGTTATTTAGTATACATTGTCTCTTTAATGTCTTGTTTGTTATATATTTTTTTTCATTATATGACGTCAAAGTATAAATAATGTCACGATGGCCGATATCAATTTGATACTTTTTCTATGATTTAAGACTTTTTTCTGATTTCTCCTCTAAATAATTTTTTTATCTAAACTGTCATTAATAATCTAATTATTTCAGTGTGCGATTAAACAGTCAGACTTTTAATTCAAATGAATGTACAAAGGTATAGGTGAACAAACAAGTGTATGTGCAGATAAGTGGGCACATATGAATGAACGGACAAACAAAGAGAGAAACGAATAATAAAGTTATGTAAGAATAATGCACCAATATGTAAAGATGAACTTGAAAGAATATCCAGTAAAACACAATATAAGAGAAATAAACAATCTTATCAATTCAACACTTACAGAACGATAAAGTATATATGAAGAAAATATATGCAGACGCAGAGATGAATAGAGTACATTCAATATATTTTTTTTAGATATCGGCCATTTTTTGTGAATATTAAAACTATGAGACACACACAATTCGCTGCTGACCGCCATCATACGGAAGGCTTGTTACAATCAAACGTTTCCGTGTATCCCATGTTTTGGGAGACATAAGTATTTAGAGCGTCAATGTGTTTACGAATAAGATTTTAACCGAAGAGTGAACTCTTCCGTGACCCTTCGGAGTAACGCTCCCTTTTCGGGCTAATGACCCTTTGCGATAATGTGACCACACCTGCGGAATTTCAGTCAACTGTGAATTTATCATATAGCATGCTGATTTGAGGCGGAATCTCAAATATCTAAAATTTCATTATTTTCCCCCTCTTTTTTGTCTACGCTTTTTGTATATGAATATGATGTTAGTTCCTCAAAAAAGTTACAATGATTGACATTCAAGTTGAATGGTAGATTGCATGCAGATCATAATAGGCAACATGTCAACATAAACGTGTTTTGACGGAATAAAGATATTGTTTAAAAAGTTCTCCAAGCCCCTTGACGTCACAAAATTGGGACAATCTGCACTGAGATCGAAGATTATGAATTTGCGAACTTTTGTTTTTGATTTTACAATGGACAGTGTGGATTTGTTTTTTTTGTTTGTTTTTTTTTTTGATTTTTCGAAGCTTTTGTGTTGACTGATTCGAGCACCACTCGCTCTCATTATCTTCATCATACTTATCAGAGTTATAATTATCGCCGTTGTGTGAAAATAGTTTGTCATCAATAGCTGTTTAGAGCGTCGAAGCAGTTATCGTGTACTGGGTATCCACTAGTCTCCATGCATCTTCACATTGATCACAATCAATGCATGAAATAAAGTCTCCGTTCTTCCACAGATGCAAAAAGATGTTCACTCGTGTATATTTTTTAATAAAAAATGAATGAAATGGAGGCAGAAAGCTTAAGTCAGCAACAGCTGGACTTTCTATATTTCAGTTGTGGACATATTTTTTTTAAATAACACCCCTCCCCCTCCGACAGAGTGAAAAGAATTCTTCCACATCCGACTATCGCTTATTTACCCAGATTTCGATTGTAAACAGGTCAACTGTGTTTCTTCAGTTGCGTAAGTTACCCCATAAAACCAAAGTTTACACAGAACGTGGGAAGGTAGCTGTCAGACCCCAGCTATGAAGTCCGCCAACGGTCCAAAAATATACTAGGGTCATAAGTGAAGTAAAACAAATCCAGCACACGCGTATGCACTGCTGCGGCAAATATATAAAACAAGAGGCTAAATCAATACTCTTTACACTGTTTATTTGCTGAAGCTATACACCTACATAATCCTAAATCAACTTACTCTTGAATTTAAAAGAAGGCTCGCGCCCTCAAGTTTGACATTTTTGCTGACAAAGAAAAAGAAAAAAATATTTGTCAACTTTGTATTCACACAATTGATTTTCAAGTGACCAGAAATAGTTAGCAATAATGATTGTCGATTGTCTTTAACATATCAGAAAGATCAGCTTGCTCATTCAGAAACACAAAGAATATTGCAACAATGGTCTCATGTTCTCACATACATGTACTGTAGCAAGATTAGTGTAAACACTAACAACATAAATACCAACAGAAACAATATCGTTTAATAGGCACTTATCAATACATATTACAACTCAAGGGACAAAACCTTTTGTATCTCATTTTTGGTGAAATTTGAGAACCTCAATAAAGTGGAGAGCGTTTAATATTGAAACTTGTACATCGTCCCATGGGATTTCGGACTTTGCAGGTTCCACTGTACTATATTCGAAAATAGCGAGCATATAAAAAACACCAGTTGAGCAATCAAATCTGTACAAAACAGTCTACTTGACAAAAGCGATATTTTACAGACCAAAGGAGCCAGTACTGAACTTCGACATACAAATTCGCAGTTTGGTTAATTGGTTACTTGAAGACACGGGGCGCTTGAGTAACACTTAATTAATGACATATGTAAAGTCCGGTACATCAATATATTGGCTTCAGGCTTCTACCGACCTATTTTTTTTAATGAAATACCTTTCGCGTTAACTGTTGGAAAACTACGTGCATGTTAAAATTGATATATTGGAAAGTTGATATATTGGACAAGACTGGTGATTCTTGAGCTGTAGTTAATAGAGTTAAAACCGGACAGAGAAGTATTTAACATTCAGAGACGCAGAGATTTTAATCGCGGTTTTCAGATACGGAGATACGTCATTTCCGCTAAGGATCTGAGCGACGAAAATATTTAATGCGCCACTGTTAGTTGATTTAAGTCGATTCGCTGCCATTACTTCCTTGCTGGCAGATGCTTTAGACGTCAACTGATAAGTATGTTTCGAAAGCAAATACATCCGCACGTGATTATTGTTATTGACACAAGTTTCAGACTAAGATTTGATTTGAGATTTTTGATTACTAAAACGATTGCTTGCTGAGGATTACTAAAAACATTTGCCTATCGATGAAACGTTTGTCCGTCGACGATTATAGACACATCGTTTTTTAATTCTGGAAGAAATAATTCTTGCAAAATCGTGTTATTACTATTAGTACTAATAAACATACGGGTCTTAACTCAAGCTTGTAAATGTGGACAGACGGAGGAACATTACGGAAGTGTTGCTTTTTTACTTTCTTTCTGCCAGCATGTGGCACATTTGCGCTGTGCCCACCGAAGATCTTTTAATTCTGCCTATGTTTTGGCTATCTGCCCTTTTTATTTTTCTTTCTCTTTTTCCACCATAGGTCTTTTCTTCTTTTCCTCCACTATTTTAGCTCCTCCTTTAATGCCCGCAGCTCATCATCGTCATCTTCTTCTTTTTTTCCCTCAGAAAGTAGCACATCCAGGTGTATCTCTCACACCTGTAGTTTAGCTCGAACTAACATCAATGACTAGCTTAGCTCAGTCTTGGGCTAGCTTGGAACTACCAGAATTTATGTTGTCTACCATCTTTGGCGCATAATATAATTGTGGTGTATATTAGATTGGCACAATGCCGTCTACGGTTTCGTATTCCAAATCATCAGAGAAATAATTGAAATCGGTCCCGTCATTCACTGGCTTATTATTATTTTTTTAAGTCCCTGATCGTAGAGTGTGTCAATTCACTCTGATTGCTAATGATGTGTATGTATGTATGTATATATATATATATATATATATATATATATATATATATATATATATATATATATATATATATATATATATACTTGAGGGTCAATCATCACTGGCAGCCTTTTCATATGCAAATAAGGGTGCGACATGGTGGGTTTCCGTTTATGCTTGATCGGTTGCTAACGAGTCAGGGTTCTCAACCAGCCGTAAATCTGCAACGTAGTAAACTGCTATGTTTGAAATAATCTGAACTTGACTACTACCCATACTCGTTCAGATCTTTCAATTCTTCTGATTCATGCACGTTTTTATCATTCATTCATCGAGCTTGATTTTATTTTATTTTTGAGATTAGTACATTTTCAGCAAATTGCTCAATTTTCAAATTGTGTCAGTCGTTTTGAGACATTTTCGAATGGTAAGAGAACGATACTTTTCTGCTTATTTGATAATGAAATATCTGAAGCAGATCTGTAGAACAGTGCCACAGTGTATTCTCATACTGGCTTTACATTATTATCGAAATATCACCACGAATTTGTGACTTATAAAAAAACTCATTACTGTCAAAGTTGTCGCTGTTAAAACAACCGGGTAAAGTGTCAACACATGTTTATTACCGTAAATAAAGTTACTGGTTGTTTACATCCCTGGTTCGTTAGCTACAACGGAAGCATGAACGGACACGCGCCATGTCGACACCCTCATTTGCATATAAAAGGTTGCCATTAGGCAGTTAGATACAGTGGGTGTGTTGCGAATCTTTTGTTATATATTGCTCTGGTTTCCGGTTTTCAATTTCAGCCTTCTCATGATTTACGGTGTACGTGAAAAGGATTTTGGCAGTGAGTGCAAAAGTATGTGCGTATGTATGTATGTATGCATTGATGATGCATATATGTATGTATGCACATAGGTATATATGTACGTATAGGGTTTAACGGCACATCAGGAGAATGCTTGATATATAGTGGCGATTACGTTTAGGTATCTGAGAATAGCAATAAAAACAAAAGCGGTAAAGGCAAAAACATTAAAAAACTTAAAACTAAAATTTTTTTTTTTTGGTGCTGTTTTTTGTATTTTTATTATTATTATTTTTATAATCCCCACTCTTTTAAAAAGTCCAAAATCTTCTCAGATGGAGCTTCATCTCAGAACGCATCCCAAGGTGAAAAGTCTGTCTCCATTAGTTGCCTCTTACAACATAGAGAAGTGAGCATCGAGTTTATTCTGCATACCAGAGCACGCAGAGAAAATGTCGGAATAAATAATAATTAAAATAAAGCAGAGAAGTTGATTTTTTCCTAACGCACCTTGAATGTTTTTTCTTTGTATTCGTTTGAGAATCTGAATCTCTGCTGAACCATAAACACTTAATAGTTAAGCCTCATTGACCAAGTTTGCTTATTTAATATCTTATTCGTTTAGCATTAATTAAAAAAGCCAATTTATTCACTCTATTGAATTAGTATTTCAGCATCTTTTTAATGTATACTGGTGATATAATGACACATACCTCTTCTTTCAAAATGTAAATGTTTCCATTGCATTATAAGTACATTATTTGCACAACAGTTATACGGGTTAACTAAGCTAAAGCTAACCACGACCGTTTAGGTAGTATCTACGTTGATATACTTAATTTCTTTACCGCATACTTAGTGTGCATTGAACAGGATATATACCTTCAACCAGACAAACAGCTATGTGTTTATTATCAAAATTGTTTTATGTACGTACGTAATGGATGTATCTATGCATTTATTGATGGATGTGTATTTTGTGTGTATGTGTTTGTGTGTTTGTGTGTGTGTGTGTGTGTGTCTGTATGTATGCAGCAACTTCAGTGTGCCCATGTGAGACCCATAACTAAGAATCTCCTCCACATATATACTCCGTACAATTGGTTTCAAATTACTTTAAACAGTTCAGTCCTTGCTCAGTAAATCCTTTCCACCGCATTGTAATCCATGCTGGCATCAATACTTAATGTCAATAGTATACAGAGCCATACTTTCAATTTGTACTAAATGTATTTAGTCACTTCCTAATGCGAATCTCTCTCTCTCTCTCTCTCTTCAACATACATACAACCAGTGGCGTAGCGAGGCAAAGAGCCGCCCAGGGCCAACTACCAAAATTACTCTCCCACTCCATTCGTATTATTTATGATATATACTGTGCTCTTACCAAATTGCCGCCCCTAAAAAGTGCCGCCCGGGGCCACCGCCCCCTTCGCCCCCCCCCTCGCTACGCCACTGCATACAACCATTCAGATTATGTCTACTTTCTTCGACCTTTTCTGCTTACGTTTTCCCTCCTATATATTTCTAAATTATTACCTTGCTTACACTTTGCCATCGCTCGATTGTACGAGTATTGCCCACCAGTATTTGGTTATTTTCTCTGCACTATTTTTTCCACAATCAGATTTGTAGGTGTTAATGCACGTGCACATTTGTGTTAGCAATAATGACCTTGTCATCACATCTTGCATAAGCTCATACGGACGATTTTGTTATTTATCCGGCTTGGGCTGGATAGTTTTCTACAGTGTGATTATTTGTCAACCCCCTCTAACTTGATGTGAAGATTATTTTACAATTTTCTTTTTCCATGGACTTTAGATTTGTCTTTCGACGTGCAATGGTGCGCCATTTAGATAGTTAAAAATATCTCCTAACAATTGCCTATGAAGAAGAAGGTAATGACAATTATGTGTGCTTGAAACTATTGTTGTAGACTGAAACAGTGTAGACCGTTAAATTAGTCAGTTTAACCGTGTTGTTATCTTTGTTAAATTCTACTTACAAACTTGCCTCCGCAACTATTTGTATAAAAACTGATACATCCATATCAAACAGATTTTATTTCTGGTTAATATATATGTGAAAATATCAGAATTATTTAAGATATAATGGAATATGTAGAAGAGAAGGATATCCCTTGCCTTCAACTTCTCGATCCCGATATCGTTTCTTTGTTATTTTCTTTTATCTGATTCAAATTAGTAAACATGATAACTTCAAACGAACAGATTGTATATTGGTCATCTACCCGATTTATACTTGTCATCTATTCAACTACCCTGAGATGGAGTTATCCCAGGCTACTCTGGATCTATAAATGACAAACAAGAGTTTGTGTGCTTGTGTCTGTATGTGTGGGAGAGAGGAGGCATATATTTGTGAGTAAGTTAATTTTATCTTTTGTTCATCTTTTGTGTTTACAAATTTTGCATATATACCTGATAAATACCGTTTACAAGAAAAACAAATGGATATAAAATAAGAATTGTGTAATAATAGCAACATTATGACGCACAAAGTAATACCTAGTAAACATAAACTAAACGAGCGCAGCTTCAGTCATTTCTGTACTTAATGGTGTGTGTACTGAATTTCCATTTCCCCATACGGTTGTGAAATCAACTGTAGTAACAATGTCAATACTGCATTAGGTTACGGAATATTATTTTGCATGAGGGCACGAACCGGTTCTTCGCCTCTGGTATTTTTCCATTATATGGAAAAATAATTTCTTCGATGAATATCAAAAATATATTTTACATTTTTATTTTATGTAAACAGTATTTATTTGCAGTAGTCATCACGAAACATACATACAAATCGAGCAAGATATATGGAGGATTGAGCAACAAGTTTAAGTTTATTTGGATCGCTTTCCTCATTAACAATATTCTTTTCTTTGATAATGTGTTTGACGTGAGTCATGTAGGCTGAGGAATGAAAACATTGAAAAAGCTAATGAGATATTAGCCTTAAAAATCTCCTCGTTATCTGATACACATATATAGCAAACACATATTAAAAGACAAAATATGAAAATGTTGAGTTTGATGTAGGGAGAGAGGTAAAGAATTATTAACATTACATCAGGTACCATATATGTAGTACCTAAATACGTGCCAGAGATATATAACGTTGTCTGAATATATAAATAGTTGTTATTATGTACCGCCTTAAAAATCTCCTCGTTGACTTCAGACGATTGCAAGGAATTAACCATTAAAAACAAAGTTATGTATATATTATGAGAGAAAGTTCCTATTCGGTTTCAGCAAGAGAATTCAGTACCGTCTAAGAGAAAATGCTTTGCGTTTTCTGATTCATCCAGTGAACACCTATTGCTAACTGACAAGTGGTTTTCTAAAAGATCGTCGTTTTAATAAGGTACAACTTAGTCGAAGTCTGGCATGCATAATTTGTGCTAACCTTTTATCTTGATAGTAATAGAATGTAACTTTTTTCAAATCCCTATGTATGTGTGATTTAAAAGAGAAGAACAAAGGGTTGTCCCGAATTTCCAAAGGTAGAAGATTCCATTCCACAACAAACTTTGGTAAAAATGAACTTTTGTATAAATTTGTCATGGCGACAGGCTGATACATGTTAGTTCTATTACTAAGTTGTCTGTTACGTACCTGCTGGACACTTGGCGAAACCAAAGCCCGCATATATCCAGGAGCCACGCCTTGAGGAGGTTTTATTTTATTCTTTTTTAAATGCTACCATTCTATGTTTCTAGAGTCTTTTCGAAAGTCTTTCCTACTTTGCCTCCTCCAAAATGCTTTATGATACATCGTTGTGAATAATATCAGCATCTTTATATTAGATGTAAGGTATTATGATAAATTGTGTTTATGTACAAAGATGACACAGATTTTGATTAACAGAGTACTTTATGCATCTCAGGGGTTTGAAGAACTGGGCAAGATATCCCTTCCAGACTCTCCATTGCCATTTAGTATCTCCATCAGCAGCTGAGCGATAGAGTACTGTTTCTTTCTCATGCCTTAGCATTTCTCTCATGTTTAAGATGTAGTCATAAATGGCCTTTTGGTTCTGACTGGCAATACAATTTTCTCGGCAACTGTCCTTAAACTGACATCTGTTCATTTTTTTTCAATTCAGTATCAATGGTTTCCTTCTCACTGTTGGATGTTTTGTCCTCAGGGTTCAAATTATCCACATTATCAATAAATCGTCTTGCCCTTTCCTCTAAGTCTGTCGTATTATGTAGATAGCATCATTCTCCGATACTAGCGAGGGCGAATGGGATGTGGATACAGAAACCATACCAAACTGTTTCCCCAATATATCTTCCAATTCCTATTAAAATAATGAACGCAATTTACACTTAATACACAAAAGGTTTAGGAAATAAAAAAAAAATAAAAACTCATTGACTGTACAGGTAATGATTCTCTTAATTATTTGAATTTGTGCCATGGATATTTCCCAAAAGTGTAGAATTTTTTTTAATGAAAAAAACAAGATACTATTTAAGACTACTTCTTATTAGGTAAAAAAGATAATACCGATTGATATACTATAATTTAACTAAATGAGCCTGCTAAAAATACCCGCGCAATGAAAATCACAAAACGTTTATATTCAAGGGTCAAGAAATATTTTGCCCTACATTACAATGTTACTTCAGGTTGCTATAGTAAAGTATTACCTTTTTTTGTTTCTTCTTATTTTTATATATAAACTTTCTAATTATTTTTTGGATTTAATTTACTTCTGCAAACTTTTATTGCATACAAAACTTGATTATAAAATTGAAGATCAACATGTTAATTGTATAATCTATTCTTTTCAAATTAGAAATTTCCTAAACATAAGTTTAAGGAACAAGAAAAACGGGTGGGAAAAAAGCAACAATGGCGTTTCAACCGGGTTAGCTAGGATAGTCACGAAAAATATTAAAACTGTGCCTGCAGTTCTACCGATTGTTCCACCTAACCTACACTGTTACAAATTATCTTTTTTCTGCATAACTCTTCTACCCACTTTACACTATTTCGATCAACTAAATATTTCGTCTGTTTGTTTTTTACAACTGTCACAGGAAGTATAAGTGATTGAAAATGTATGAAATAATTATTAGATATTATATTTTTCAATTTACTAAGGAAATATAGGACATTTCTTTCAAAATATTATATATATATATATATATATATATATATATATATATATATATTGTAACGGAATTATATATCATTTTTCTTTTAATAATGGTATAGTTTATTAGTTTATGATCTGTTCTTGGTCGACAGCTGTCGTCTTGCCGTGAGTACATATACGGTAGGCTCGATCAATATTTCGAAGCCTTAGTCATATCACGTGGTTTTAACGCGCGGGAAGTGCTGAACTTCTGACCTAGATTATATGAATCAATACGTTATTTATTGGTTATTAACATTGGTACACTGGTACTTTTTAGATGTCACGCATACCATAATGTCTGCTTGGTTTGGAGAGGGTTGTAATATTTCGAAATGCCCAGTTGTTTATCAAAGATGCAATGGGTTTTATTTTGTTTCAACGTAATGAGAGACTATATATATATATATATATATATATATATATATATATATATATATATATATATAATAGGATTAATAGCAGTATTCTAGATTCTTCATAGTTACATTGGATTGAGAGGTCATAAACGAATTTGGTTCATTTTGTGTGTGGGATATTCTACTTTTGTGATATATTTAATACAGTGCATTTAGGATTCAGTACTGTGTCTTGAACGTTTATTAATTATACAGCTCCGTGGAATATCGGAAACATTTCTAGAACTTGTGATATTCCATATTCGCAAGGATTACTTGGATAAAACTTATTCTTTTTAACACATTAGTACAGTGAAGGTTACTTCATTCGGAACATACTACATTCGAAATATTTGGATTGACTTCCGGATCAGTGAAATTTAGAACAATTTAGGACTATTAAGGATATTCTATAATGTAAGTTATTTGAATTCTTTCACTTTAATTGTTTGTTGAAATATTTTAATATTTTAGGAAATTAAATATTTTATTTTAGATCTTGAAAGCTTGTTTGTGTCTCTTCTTTTGTTACATTACCCCTAGTCGTAAGAATATATATATATATACTTATTGATTTTATAAGGTTTAGATTCATTCATGAATCAGCAAAGTATAATCGAATTGATCAGTTACGGTAAATACATAAATTAATTATATTAATTACATTCCTTCATTTTATCATTGTTTTGAAATATTTATTTAATATTAAAGATTAACTTACCATACATACATTGTAATCTACAGAATGCATGAAAAAGTTGCCAGCACTTTATCTTGACCCCAGTATCGGTCACTCTTGGAAATGGCAAATCACTTCTGCGTAATAGTGACGTTCGAAAATTTGACGTCAGACTTTGAGTCGGGTTTTCCAGAGCCTCTCGCTCATGTTATAAGGCCGGTTTTCGCATGAACTGGCTCACTGGCTCATATATATATATATATATATATATATATATATATATATATATATATATATATATATATATAGAGAGAGAGAGAGAGAGAGAGAGAGAGAGAGAGAGAGATAGATGGATAGATAGATAGATAGATTAAACAGCTTGCCGTCAGTCCGGTATCTGATGTCGATACCAGTGTCGTAGTCACGGAAGGCATCAGTAAGCATGGCAGAGAACATCATACTTAAAAGGGTTGGGGCCAACATACAGCCTTGCGTGACACCACTGGTAACTGAAAATGGTTCAAATGACTCACCGTCATCCACAATACGAGCGAGCATGACATCATGGAATTGCCGAACCATCACGATGAATATCTCTGGGCAATCAAATTTTGCCATGACTATAAAAAGGCCTCCACGACTGACTTTGTCAAAGGCTATTGTCCGGTCGATGAATGTCGTGTACAAGTTGGAATTTTGTTCCTAACATTTCTGCTGGAGCTGACGAGCTGCAAACACCATGTATGTGGTTCCTCGTCTTTTCCTCAAGCCACACTAGATCTCTGGCAGAAGCACTTGATCGATGTGATGCACAAGACGATTCAGAAGAACTCTGGCAAGGATTTTGTCGGCTAGTGACAGCAAGGAGATGCCCCGATGGTTGTCGCAGAATTGTCTGTTACCTTTCCGCTTGTACAAGTGGACGATGGATGCATCCTTGTACAACTGGGGTATAGTTCCCTGAGTCCACATTGGCTGGAAGAGTTCAGTCAGTTTCTGTGCTATGTGTGAGTCTCCGGCTTTGTAAACTTCTGTTGGTATAGCATCTGCTCCAGGTGCTTTGCCTATTGACAGCAGGTCAATTGCTTTCCCAGGTTCAGTCAGCGTTGGAGGATCAGCAAGTGATATGTTGATTTCCACTTGGAGCAGTCGATCAGTTCCTTTCTCACTGATAGATGACTGTTGATTGAGGATGTTGTTGAAGTGTTCTTTTATTTGTTAGTGACCAGCGTGACGCTGTCAGCACTCAGTATTGGCGATGTTCCTAGTGACTGTACATTGTCTTCAAAGCATCATAGAAGTTCTTCATGCCATTCCTGTCTGCGTGGAACTGAATCTCATCTGCCTTATTTCTCAGCCACGAGTCTTGCAACGCTCTTAGTTTGCATTGGACAGTCCTCTTTATGTTGTTGAATGTTGCCTTCTTAGATGATGAAGTGCTGTCTTCTAAAAAGGCCTTCTGTAGCCGATGTTTCTCATTCAGAAGTCTCTGTACGGCAACATCGTTCTCATCAAACTAATCTTGATGTTTACGTGTGGTGGGACCGAGGGTTTGGATGCAGTTGAGTACACAGAGTCTCTGAAGGATGCCCATGTTTCCTCGACATTCTCAGAGTTTGTACCAATTGTATCCAGTTGACTGCACAGTTCTTGGACAAAAATCTGTTACACATTCTCCTGTTTCAATTTGACGACATTAGGCGTTTTGAACACGTTTTAGCCTTGTGGTCGTCTGCTAGGCTGAATCCGGATATTGAGCTTGGAGACTATGAGTCTGTGGTCAGTCCAGCATTCTGCGCTTCTCGTGGCCTTCGTCACTCGGACATCCTGCCAATCTCTTCTCCTGACGATGACGTCGTCACTAAGATGCCGGTTCTTGGGGAGTGGGTGCAATACGTCTTGTTGCCTTTTGGCATGCGGAATACTGTGTTGGTGATATGGAGGTCAAGTTGAGCGCATTTTCTCAGTAGGAGGAGTCCGTTGTTGTTGCATTTGCCAAATCCATTTTTGCCAATGACACCTGGCCATGGCTGGTTATCTGTACCAGCTCTAGCATTGAAGTCACCAAGAATAATGATCTTATCTGCCTTTGGTACTTCTGCAATAAGAGACTCCAGGTCTTCATAAAATATGTCCTTGATCTCATCTGGGTTGGTCATGGTGGGTGCATAGGCGCTTATGATAGTTGCATATCTATTTTCGGACAGTGGGAGTCTCATTTGCATTAGTCTGTCATTCACGCCCTTTAGGAGATTTGTGAGCTTGCTAACTAGCTGTGATTTGATGGCAAACCCAATACCAGCTTCGCGTCGTTCTTCTTTACTTCAAACACTCTAGTCAGTTCTCTACCAACTAGAGATGTTCTTCCCTCTGGTCTATCTGCTGATGTATTGTCCATTAGTGTGTGTATGTTCCTGACACCAATGATGAGTTGCGTCACCTTGGTCTTCTTGTTAGGTTTTCGACCGCTAAGGTGGGATCCCCGTCAGCCGCGGTGTGCTGGCCAGGGTTAAGGTTAAGTAGGCAATGCTTAGGGTACCTTGTCTAGCCACTTCCTCATGCTACGGAGGTGAGCAGTGTGATCCTAAAAAGGGCTGTTTAGTCACCCAGGGGGCCTCCGATTTCCTCTGATTCTTCGGTCCAGTGAAAAGCCCTGAGCTACAGCCCCAGTGTATCCATACCTACTGCTTTCTCACTCGCCTATCGCTACAGGACTTGAAGGTATCTGGCGGTAGAGGGAAATAGTGTCATGACTTGCGCGTGAGTTAGATTTAAGTGAGGGAAAGTTGCGCAGAGTCGGCCTCATTGTCTAGTCCAGGACTGTTTGAATCCAGTGGCATGACAATGTCGTGACCTCTGGAGACACGTCCGGATGCAGTGGATGACCATCAGTTCCTACTGCACCTGAGTTGATGCCCTGCGCTGTCCGCACAGCTCTTTATATCTGCCTTCACAGCCGGTGGATGGGTATATCTGCTCGGCAGCCTGATCCACCAGAATAGACTTTCCAGAGGGAGTCATGTGGAGCTATCCACTCTGGATCAAAAGTCACAGGTAGTATCGTCTACTGGTACTTACGCTGGCAGGCGATGCCTGACCTGGCGCCACTTGTCACAATATTACTCCGAGCATTTAGGCCCTTTTGAAGACCATGTTTTGACTCAAAACATATAACTAGATCATCAGCGTAATAAATTCCTCTTCAGTGTCATCAATAAACATGGAAAATAGAAAGTGTTACAATCACTCTTCATAACTCACAGCAGTTACACATGCAAATTCTTCTCACAAAGTATTATTGAACCTCACTCTATTTTTACATTATAGTGTATTGAATGTACAATATTAACTATTTTACCTCTTATTCCCAATGAAAGTAATTTCTACCATACAACATACATTACGATAGAATGGAACGCTTTAGCAAAAGCAACAAAACCAGCAAAAGCGCAAAACAGTTTTTACCTGAATAAATATTATGAGTTATCAATAAATATAATGTAAAAACATTATCAGTTGTGCACAGATTCATTTATTGATCACAGTATGTATTTGTTCAGCAACACATCCTCTTAAAAGCTGTCAAGAACTAGTGCAATTCTCAGAAGTATTAACATAACGAAAAGGATTATTTACTTTCATACTGAAATTTAAACCACAATGATCAGAATACGAACCAGGTGGGCTTGCAAGAAAAAATATAAAGCAAATTAACAGTGATGTATTTCACCAAAGACAACAAGCTAGGATCTATTGTGTCAGTTGGATATATATCTCCTTTCTGCAGAAACGTTTGCCCGATTGTTTGTTAATAGGCTGCGACTTAAAGCTTATTCATAAACGACCAGTGATGCGCATTCCAGTTAAGAATAGTGTCAAGATTAAACCCAAAGAATTACATTTCACTGAAATGAAAGCGACCTCTTAATTTCATATGTTCTTAGAATAATGTACCAAGTGAATGGAAATGTACGCGATAATGTTATTCACATATACTAGGCGGTTTTACAGATACTGCTCAATAATTGAAACATTCGTAGTCTAAGATTCGAAAGTCTCCATGATGTATATAGTTGTGACGTCACCAACACGCATCAGATCTATGCCGATACATTGGCCTACCAAACTGATCCAATTACGCTAATAATACATTGGCCTACCGAATTGATCAATTGCGCTAATAATCAAGCCTTCGAAATTGCAGTTGTCCAGGGGAATGTAATTTTGACACGGTCAAGCAAATAATCACATGCACATAACCCACTGGGAAAGAATAAATGGGATATTACCTGTCACATGCTTGCACATGGGAAATGAACATTGAAACATGCAAGTAAATGTATGTAATTCACATGACCACTGGCTAGTAAACATCAATTATTAATATTTACATATTGTTTTATTTATTTATTTTTCTAGCATCGAATGCCTGATTAAATAATGTTTTCTATTCTAGATTTTACTCCGAAGCATCATGACCTACATATTACTGCTACTCAGCCTAGTGTTCTTTATTCAGTTACTATCTTACATTGCCAACAAGAAGATTACTGTGGAAGATGATTTTTATTTCATGATGAGTGACAATTTTTGACCCTCACTTTAAAAGCAATTCTTGTTTTCTTTTTTGTATTTTGGGGGGTGGGGTGCAAATGTGGAACAAATATAGTGCTTTTAGAAACTGTAAAGTTTTACAATAGAAGGTTTTTGTACAAACTGATAATAGAGTCATAAAGTAATTATTTTATTCACTATTCAGGCATGTGAATTTACTAATGTCTGTTGCTATAATTTTCACATTGGTAAGCAAATATATAATTTATAATGTAGACTAACTTTCAAAAAAGATGTAATCGGATTAATAAAAATATGGATACGTTAGTGATGATTATTGCAAATTAGTATCCTAATCTCTTTCATATATATTGGTATGTTATCTTTAAAATAAATGTATAGAAGCAATTTTTTCTTTTTCTGTAATATTCTCTTTCTTTCTGAAAATAGGTTTTTACTTCATACCACATGTATGTGACATATAATAACTGTACAACTTCCTACATTTTTTAGTCTTACTGAAATGTAGTTGACATACTCTTCTAACATATGATTATTACGTATCTATCTTCATGTCAATAAAACTATATAAAAAATGTACTTTGGTCACCTCTGCGTCTGCATATATCTTCTTCATATTTCTTTCATTATTCTCAAGCTGTCGATTTGATAAGATTGTTTATTTGCGGTAGATTGTATTTTACGTTATATTCCTTCAAGTTAATCTGTGCGTATTTGTGCATTATTCACATGTGATTTTTCTGAAAATCTACCTATGGAGGAACTAAATAAAGAATGAATGAATTAATGAGATGTCAGTTATCGGAGGCAGTACAAAATGGATAATACTAAGGTGTTGATCTTACCTGAATGGGTATTGACGGGCTGTATCACTAATTAAAAGTGTCAGATTAGTTGTGCTTGGAAAAGTCGTTTTGTGTACAAGGCAACTAAACTGTTAACAAATTCATTCATTCACTCCTTGAAATACTGTGCTGGAAATTGAACCCTGTCAATATAACTAATAGCTCTATTTATTTTTACAAGCAATGAAATAGGTGTTCTGTCCCCAGATTATTTTCTTTATCCGAATTGGGACAGTCGCACCTTCTTTTTAGATTGTCTTTGCGCAATTACAGGGTCCTACAAATAATGGTAAATCCGGCAAGAACTTGCCAGAATTCACTAATGGGGGGGGGGGGGACAATCTATTAACTACCATGTACTCCATGACAAAACTTGATACTACAAACCTACACTCTTATAATATTCATTTATTTATCCTCTTGTTGATTCTAATTCGTGTATAAATTCATGTATTTTGTAGCTCTCATCGTTCTCTCTCATTTCAAACATTCATTTATTATTCGTTGTTTCTTTGTTCATTCGTTCATTTATTCATTTGCCCACTTATCTGCACATACACTTTTTGTTCGTCCGTCTGTCTCTTTGTACAATGCTTTGAATTAAAAGTGTGACTGGTGAAATCGCACACTGAAATAATTAGATTATTAATGACAGTTTAGATACAAATTATTTAGAGGAAAAATAAATGTCAGACAAAAAGTAAATCTTGGAGGAATTATCAAATTGATATCAGCCACCATGAAATTATTTATACGTTGACGTGATACAATGAAAAGATATGTTACAAATAAGACATTAAAGATTCAGTAGACGAATTAACTGTTTATAAATTTACCAACTGACCCACTTTGAAATACAATTATTAAATTAGATGTCCTGTCCTTGGATCATTTTTATGCATGTACCTTAAATTTAAAAATTTTAAACACGGGGTTGCAGAATATGTGTCTTTTGCGGCATTTAAGTAACAAAAAGCTCTCATTTTAATATAAAACGTCTAATTTAGCATTAATGTGACCACTAAGCCATATTGAACTTAGTAATAGCATATATTTCATAATGAGACATTGAAATGTATGAGTGGGAGAAAATGTATATCACCACAGTGACAATATTATTTGTTGACCTATATTTTGTTCCATTTAGGCAAATATATCTGCATTTCAATATGTTATTCAAACTTGTATTTCCATACCTTAGCCTAATTCATTCTTATTTTTCATTTTTGCTGCCAACCGCCTCCTCTCTCTCTCTCTCTTTCTCTCTCTCTCTCTCTCTCTCTCTCTCTCTCTCTCTCTCTCTCTCTATCTCTCTCTCTCTCTCTCTTTTTTTTTTCTCTCTCTCAGGATGATTAAATTTTAAAATATGGGTTACATTTCGATAGTCCAAAGGTTCATGGGTCCGACGGGTCTATGGTACGCAAGAGAGGTTCACAATTTCGAAAGTTCATTGATTCGAAGGGTCATCAGTTCGAAGAGTTAAATAACCCTAAGGTTCATTGGTATGAAGGTGCGTTAGTTCAAAGGTTCAGTGGTGAGAAAGGTGTGCTCAGTATTCTGTTAGCAATCTTATGCGTAAACATGTTGACATTTTATATACCACCAATTACTTATTATCCCAAAAACATGGACTATACGTAAACGTTTGATTGCAACAATCCCTAGTGTACGGTCACTGGAGAATTGTATCTGTGAAGACATGGCAATGTTCAATACTTCGTTACATATTTAAACCGTTCTGCTCTAAATGTTGTTCGATTGATCAAATATGTGGAAACTATTTCATAGTTATAATGCTCATAAAACAATTACCGTCGAAACATATGGTATGATCAAAGTGTGTAACGAATACGAATCAGTCACTAGTTGTATCCTGCACTGATATACTTTAACCACAAGCATGCATGTTGTTCATGACTTCCATCCTGATATCGTGTCTTTTTTTTTCTTCTTCTGATTCACATGACCAAACATAATAACTTTCAATGAACAGATGGTCTATGGGCCATCGACCCGATTTATATCGGTCTTCCATTTAGCTACCCGGAGCGGGAGTACTCACAGCAGACCGGGTAGCTATCGGGAGCGGGAGTACTCACAGCGGACCGGGTAACCCAGGCTACACTTGACCCACCAATGACCAACAAAGGTTTTTGCTGTATATGAAACACGATTGAAGATAACTACGTAGGATGTTGGCTGTACGATAGTTATACAAATGTTTGAAGACACATTTTTTCAAATAGTTTACTCACACAACTCATTACAGATATATGTCTGTAATTTGAAACAATATTTGTATCCACTTTTTATGAATTGGAGTAACATTGGCCTCTTTCCGCTCTATTGGCAAATAGGAAGCTTGGAACAAATTGTTGAAAAGTTCTGATAAATATCGCGATCTTATGTGAGTGCTTTCATTATCTAGCCTAGGGTGAATCTCATCAGGTATCCCTGCCTTCCGAAGGTCGAAATATGAAAGTACAACTTATACATCATTATTGCTAATGACTGTACTATTAAGAGTAAAGTCATGTAGAGACATGGAGGGCACATTAGCGAATGTATCATCTACAAGGTATTGTTCAGAGGAATTTTAATTTAAAGAAATTGCTTTATCAAGAAAGGAGCGAAAATATTTCTTACAAGGTGTCTGCTGTTTCTGTTTTGATTCGAACATGTTTTGTATGTATTCCACCAAATTTTTGGACCAATATTGGCATCTCGAAGTTCCTAAGCTAATTCGTTCAAATACTTAGGTATATATAACCTCAAATGGTTTTATCTTGCCAACACTAGTTGACCCGCAATTATCAATTCAGCATTCATCCCCTTGATTGATGTTGTTTCGAGGTCCACTAATACAGTACACTGATTTTCACCAGTGACGTCTTCCTTTCCCATGATGGTCTCCATGGCCTGCTTACCATACCAGTTGTAGAAATGGGATTCTATTTCTTCTTTGTAATCTTGAATTATTGTAAAATCTAGAAATCTAGAGGTTAATTTGGTTCGGACATGAGGCAGGCTAAAAAAAGTAGTAGCTAATTAAAAATAATGGACAATTACGAGAACATAAATTGTATTTCTTCAATTTGTCTTGATAGTTTAATTCTATCATTTCTCTTAAATTTTGTTGTAAATGTAATGGCAAGTAGTGTGACAACACCCGTTTGCCAATTTAATGAATATTCCTGACAAAACTTATCTCTGATATTTTTCTAATTTTAGAAAAAACGACCATTGTCTTTTCAATAGTAATACTAAGGCCTGAGATTTTTGCATTAAACTTTAAAGTATCTAATGTAGTTTTCAATGACATTTCAGTAGCCTCTAAAATAATAAAGGTGTCATATGCATATTGGGATAAAACATATCCTTTATTATCAGTTCTTACACTTTTTATCTTTGGATTTAACCTAATCATATGTTCTAGAATCTCAGCACATAAAATGAAAATACATGGCGATAGGAGATCATCATGACTGCAGTCGCCTTCCATAGGAACCCATTGTGAAACATGACTGTTCACAGTGTCACATGATTTCATATCTTTGTAAAATATTTCAATCCATTTTAACCATTGGGCCACATTTTATAAAAATGTAAGTTTGTTTATAATGTCACAAAGTTTAGACGGTGAAATTACTTATCAAGAATCAGCGAAGGTTGTTACAGATATGCATAATGATAAAAGTGAAGATTTTGAATGGATTGACCCTAAAGTTGTTTTTTAACAAAATTTGAAACGTATGGGGGTATTTATATTGAGGTCAATAAATTGTATATATAAATCAGTTTCATTATCGGTTACTCAAAATAAGGTATCATGCATGTCGAAGCCAAATAAAAACAGATGGGTTTTTTAAGGAATTGGCGACCAATATCATTATTGAATGTAATTTATGAAATGGTTTCAGATTATATAGCAAATAGAATAAAAAGTGTTTGGGATGTTTAAATACATGAGGACCAAAAGGGGTTTATTTCTGAATTTTTTTTGTTGAGAAAATATTAGAATAATAGATTATATTTGATATGTAGCAAAAAATGAAAAAATTACTGGTCTAATTTGGTCCATTGATTTTGAAAAGGCATTTGTTAAAATTTCTTGGAAATTTATAGAGAAAAACTTGTAAATACTTTAATTTTGGGGATTCAACACTAAACTGGATAAAACTATTTTATAAAGGAGCTAATTCATGTATATTGCAAAATGAATATATGTCAGTCTATTTTTATGTAAAACGAGGCTGTAGAAAAGAAGATCCAATTGTTTCGATACATATTTATTTTGTGTGTTGAGGTTCTTGGAAAATTAAAAGAAACAATACAGCAAATAAATGAATTACTATTAATAATAGTGACAATAAATTAAGTCAATATGCTGATGATACTCAAATATTTTAGATGGTAGTGAAATATCTCTTAAAGCTACATTAAAGGTGTTACAAGCTTTTTATAGAATATCAGGACTAAAAATCAATGTAGAAAAGACTAGGGTAGTTTGGATTTGGGCATTATCGAAATCAACTGCAAGATTGTGTCATGAATTCAGTTTAGACTGGTTTCAGGCGTAATTTTTTTTTAAAGTTTAGTATATGATATTTTGGGATTTACATTCGCCTGAAATATTGAGGAAAAGAGAAATAATTCTTAATAGCTCGCGAACGGAGAAAAATTAAACTGTATGGAAAATTGTTAAAATTTAATCATTAGCTTTATCTCAATGTATACACCTATTTCAATCATTCTTGATCCACCACGGTTTCTCACAGAAAAACTTGAACAGTTGTTTTTCAAATACTGAAATCCAGCTGATTTCTCAAGACTATAAACATGTAGTTCTGAAGATGGTTAACATGAAAGATTTTATTAAAGCATTGAGGATACATTGAGACTGGGTTCCACACATCTGCTTCAGATATTTCATTATCAATCAAGCAGAGACGTTTTCTAATCTTTCGAAAATGTCTCAACAATTACTGACCCAATCTGAAAACTGAGCAATTTCCTGAATATATCCTAATCTCTTAAATGCAACCAAATCAAACTGGATGAATGAACGATTAAGATATATATGAATCAGAACAATTAAAATATCTTAGCAGGTAGAGATTGTAATCAAGTTCAGGTTAAAAAAAACTACCTGTTTACTACCGTACATAGTTACCGGTTGTTTACATCCCTGACTCGCTTTATACCTTTCAGGCATGAATGGACACTCACCATGAGGGCACCCTCATTTGCATATGAAAAGGCATTAAAGGGCGAGCTAAGAAGGGTGTTATATATATAAATACGCATCATTAGTGATCAGAGTGAATTGTCACATTCGTTTCCCTCATGAGTCGTGTTTCGTTATTCTCATTCTTTCTTGTGGTAATTGTCTGGAGTTTTCACTGCAGCTCGATTTTGATTTTCATGTGATTCAGACATTTTACGCATGTTGCAACACATTCTTTCATAATTAATCGGCATGGTAATACAGAAAAAAATTACTCTGCGATGAGGGACTCCCAAAATGTGTAAGTAACTGCATGACTGTACTGATTTCAATTATTTGTCTGATGCTATGGAAACCGAAGCCGTGTGTGGCATTGTGCCACTTCAATATACACTTAAATCATACTATGGGCGCTAGATAGTAGAGAAAAGAAGTTCCGGAGGTTCCAAGCTAACCCAAGACCGAGACAGCCTAGTCTTTAAAGTTAGGTCGAACAAAATTACAGGTTTACGAGATACTCCAGGATGTGCTTCTATCTGATGAAAACGGGAAGAAGACGAGGATGATGAATTGCGGGCATTACAGGAGGAGCTATGGGTGGAGGAAAGGACGAAAGAGCTATGCTGGAAAAGATAAAGAAAAAATCAAGAGGGCAGATACACAAAGCAAAGGCAGAATTAAAAGATCTTCAGTGGGGACGGCACAAATGTGCCACATGCTGGCAGAACAAAAGGTAAATAAACTAACACGTCCGTCATGTTCCTCTGTCTGTCCACAGTTACAAGCCCGAGTCAAGAGCGGTATGTTTATTAGTACTAACTTCCTGATATATTCAAGACAATCGACAATCATTATTGCTAATTATTTTGTTGTCATCTGAAAATCAATTGTGTGAATTAAAGTTCACAAATATTCTTCCAAAAATGTCAAATTTGAGGGCGTAAGCCTTGCTTTAAATTCAAGAGTTAGTTAATTTAGGAATACTTAAGTGTATAGTATCGGACATAGTCAGATAATCGGCAAATAAACAGGTGAAAAGACTATTGATTTAGCCTATAGTTTTATATGTTTGCTTCAATATGTGCATATGCGTGTGCTGGATTTGTTTAATTTCACTCATGGCCCTAGTCTATTTTCGCACCGTTGGCGGACCTCATAACTGGGATCTGATAGCTACCTGCCCACGTTTTGAGTAAGTTTTGATTTGATGGGGTACCTTGCGCACCTGAAGAAACATAATTGACCTGTTTACATTCGAAATCTAAGTAAATAAGCGATATTCGGATGTGGAAGAATTCTTTTCCCTCTGTCGGAGGGGGAGAGGTGTTTTTTAAAATAAAATATATGTCCACAACTCAACAATAGAAAGTCCAACCGTTTGGTGACTTAAGATTTCTGTGCCCATTTCATTCATTTTTGGGACAACAAATCACACGATTTAACTATATTTTGTATCAGTGGAAGAACGCAGACTTTCTTTCATGTGTTGATTGTGATCAATATGAAGATGCATGGAGACTAGTGGGCAACCAGTACACGATAACTGCTTCGAAGAGTTTTGCAGCATTAATGTCAATTATTGTAAATTTTTGAGGACGTGGTATCATTTCATAGTCAAATGGTTCTTATGGTAGTGCGTAGTACCTGCATAGTGGTCCAACCAGAGATATATATAACAAATATATTCGCAAAACCGATACCGTCTTGGTACAATCTAATGGCAAACTTTTTATATGCAAATAAGGGTCTCGTCTTTGTGAGTGTCTGTTTATGCTTGCGCATTGGTTAATGAGTCAGGGATGTAATCTGCAGGTATCTGTGTGTACGATATTAAACAGGTGATGACATTTTAGCCATTTGTTCAAAACAAAGATAATTTTGACAGTACTTAATTTTTGCGAGTCACAAATTCCTGACAACATTTCTTGCGACAATAATATAAAGCCACTTGATAAAGGTTTTGGAGAATATAATACGGCTCTATTCCTAACATCTGCATCAACTATTTCATTATCATCTGACAGAAAAATGATCTTTGTAATCATTCAAAAATGTTTCAAAATAAATAATACAATTTGAAAATTGCGAAGTGTGCTGAAAATGTATTAATCTCTTAAGTAAAACCAAATCAAACTCGATGAAAGAATGATGACAATGTGCATGAATCAGAAAAAGTAAAATATCTGAGAAAGTATGGGTAGTAATGAAGTTAAGGTTATTATATATCTACCTAGGGTTAAGTTTAATCCTGGATACTTCCATCAAATTCGAACTTAGCTTTATTCGACTTTTAATTGATACAAACATATTATGTTTATTTATAAAGAATTAGTAAATTAATAAAATATAGCAGCTGGTTAATATTAAACAATCGTGTAAGATAGCCGATTGGAAGTTTTTTAAAGAAAGCATTTTTGCTCATGTTTAGACCCTAAATACTGTTCTTAAGTTCGAAATGAACCAAATGATATGGAGTTTATTGTAAAATTATTTACCTTTAAATGAGAACAAATATGGATAGATTTGTTAGAAAATGAAGAAAATAATAAAGTAGAGCAATTGATATGTATCTAACAGTTCCAATCAAGTTATTCCAAAGACAGAATTTTATGCTAATATTTAATTCAATTAACATTAGCTTTCTTTAAGCTTATGAAATCAACAGAAAGTGTATCTAGCTTTGATAGGATACTAAATATGAGTTAATTTTGAAGAACTGCATACAATATATACAAAAGATATATTACAACACCCCCATCCCCAATTCGACTATCGATGTCAACCCCGCCCATTGGACTTGTTGCTCGCATAATGAAATCCTTTTCTCACGAAATGTTACAGAAAGCATACAAAATCAGATACCATTTTTATTTTCGTGTTAAATATTGATGATACATCCAAGAGATATCACTGAATAATAAGATCTAATGAGAAAGTTATTCACGGAGATTTGCTGACTTGGCTTGAAGCTAATAATTCTGACGTTCCTAGTTCACAGTAACATGGCCTCCAGAAGGGTTTAGGCCTCACAATAGCTAGTTTTGTCGCTGTTTCAATCAGTACAATACAATGTAAGCATGGTTGCACGTGTTTTTACTGTCTTTCTTGATTAAAAAGGTATTCAGTTCTATGTGGCACAATGGGGTTACTTTTTAAATTATCCACACTGGGAATTACGGGTCAGTCGCTTTTGATATTTCTGAATATGTGTCTTTTTCAGACTGGTTCCCAATTGCTCAAGGAATGAGACAAGGAGACGCTTTGTCAACCTTGATGTATACAACCTTTATAAATTACCTACTACTCCAGTTAGAAAATAGGATTGAAACAAAGATTGGATCCATAGCTGCAGGAAATCCAACACATACTGATGATTTCACTCCTGGGTACATAGCTTAGTGTCACAAAGTCATATGTCGATATCTTAGGTCCGAAATACAAGAATTATATCAGCGAAATGGTACCAGTGGTCGTCATGTTTGCCGGTTGCTGATTCTACAACACATCCGAGACACCAAATTAACTCAAAGTTTACGTCACAAGACGCATGCAAGAAAGAGCCAAAATATTTTCACGGTCTGTTTGGTATTGACATTAAAAACTTTGGTGCTGCAAATGTGATCAAAAAGATAATATTTCCGTCCATGTTTTATGTGAGTGAATTACGGTGTAATATTTTACAAGGTGACGTCTCTTCGTTGGTTAAAACTCTGAGATATTTGGCTAAACAGTTACAAGGCTTTCCAACATTTACAAGATCAGATATAGCACTTGGAATGCTAGGTTGGACATCAGAGCAGGTCAAAACTGATCAAAAATAACTAATGTCCAAAAGTACATAATAGCGTTTAAGAGAAATATGTGCAGACTAACATGAAAAGTTGTTGTAAATTAGAGTCATAATTGATACTGGATTTATTTTTTATGACTTTATAGCTGCAAGTATGCTTTTGAAAATCTAGGAAATTAATGTTAATAGATCAAACTTACACAGGAACCATCCTAATTAACAAAATTATTCCCACATTGCATGCCTTTCTGAAACCATGTCTTATAATGGATATATTTTCCATCTATTGTTGAAAATTAACCACCATTTGAACTTTTATATATTTTTACAATACATACATTATGATAATAATGAGCATCAACACATCAGAGACTATAAATGTGAATATATTTGCAAAATGTTAAAAAATTTAAATTTAATTTTTTTTTATATATTCGATACAATTTATTTTAAATTGTATAGTTCTATGTTTAATGTCAGTATACATCAATGTCAGAATTACACGTCTCTATCTCAAATTATAAACTTGCCATTCCAATTTAAAGCTTTAAAGTTAACACACCAAAAGAAATCAGAAAATATTTGTTTTTCCTATATACTCTAAGCATTTGTTTCACTGTACCGAACTTTCCAGTGTGTCCAATCCGAATTGATCATATATTAATCTAAATTATCTTCAAAGAATAACTCAAAGTGAAATTCTTGTTATATTTTAACTACCGTATTTTGATAGACTGAACTGTAAACAAAACAAAGAAACATGGGTAACATATTTCACTTCCGAGTTCGCATGAATGCCAGATTACTCACTGATTACTGTCGCCAAAATACACACAGACAATTAAACCATAAATGCACATATTCTCAAGTATACGTAATTTGATTTAACTCAATACTAAGAATACGTAACGCTAAGAAAAGAATCACTACCAAAAAAGAGAGGAAAAGATACTCTAAAATAGATTAGGACAACATTCGTCGGAACTGACCCAGAAGTAATAATTGTGACCTGATTCCTTGTGGACTCGGGTCACAATAAGGAATAGTGTCCTAGTAATTTACCTAGCTTCTTTTGGTGATGCTCCTTGGTTTACATTTAAGCATTCTTGTATACTGTTATGTACTAATTGTAGCGCAAATGATCAAACTTCACCGTCCCCACATTGCCTTGAACGTTATGATAGCTAATGCACCTTATTAGCTATTTAGCCTTTAAATGTCTGAACATACTCAATTAAACATACTTCTGGAAATCTTATATTGTGGAGATAAATAGTCACTTTTTAGTGCATGCCCCTTTCTACACAATTTCTGAGTGTCACTAAGTCAAGTTTAATGCTTTTTGTTTTTTGTGGGATTGGGGGGTCTTTTTTGTTATTGTTGTTTTTCCCTCTGCTTGCCTGCATAATATCATTTTCACGTCTCCATATCAAGCACCTTTCACTTAATTTACTGACATCTTACTGATCTGTGAGATTAGGGAAACATATTTTTCTCTTTTCAGGTCTAGTCTGGTCTTTGGAACAAGGCGGAAGAGTTAGATTAACTTGGATTCTCTCCAGCAGACAGGTGCTGATCCCAAGGCCTCAGTAAGACATGACTAATGCACCCGGATATAGTGTCCAGGGTTACTTCATACTACCATACTGGCATCTAGTGCTTCAAACACATAGCTTAGGTCTTCATGATAGAAATCAACACCACTGTTCAGTAATGTGGAGCCTACCAGGAGTTGTATTTTCCTATTACAGGGTCACGTTATATGCTTGTTGACATTAAAACACTTTACAATTTTGCTATAAAACATGGTACTGGTCCCCATTACTATAGGGAATTCGAGTGTGCTGTTATCTGGTGTTTGAATACAATGTTACTAAACAAACAGTACTAGGCCAAATAGGAGGGAGACACAGTTTCGGAATAAGACTCAGATCCATTGGTCAGGCCTTCGATTTCTTTAAATATTTTTGTGTTAAAACATGTTCTTGCCCACGGGCATGTGAATTCTCTCATTAATGTTTCACTTTCCAAGTCAAACCATGTGATCATTAATGTGTGTTCTGTTCTCTTACGTAAAGTTTAGCTTTGCTTCTGTGGAGTGACATTTATGAGACTGTGAATGAGAAAAGAAACTTTGCGAAATTCTAAATTCATACTTTGACATCAGTCTTCGAAAGTCATCGGTAACTCGGTTTAAACATTTAATGTAGGCTTTTCATCAATCAGTATAATTTGTGACAGTCGCCAATATCACATATTATAAAATCAGTAAATGTGCAACTGGGTGTCGAAGCTCCATATCTTAAAACTGTCAAGCTGTCAAACACTGTGAGCTCACCTTTTCTGTAATACATAATCAAACAGTCTCTCATCACATTTATACTTCATTCGGCTGCTTGGAAGTAACCTCAGTACACCTTTTATTAACAATATCACCCGACATTCATCAAGTTACAAAATCTAGATAAACCTCCTTAGTAAGCTCCTGAATACCAACTTTTATATTACCGTCACTGAAAATTATACATGTAAATAGCGACCTGCCTAAAACAACCGCTTTGTGAAGACCTATGTTTAAACATCAATGATTGGGTAAATCCGGAAGTCGCATTTCTAACAAAGGATTGATACCAAGAGAGGTGTATTGAAAGTTAGCTCTATTGTATAACTAATTAATTTACATTTTGCAGTTAAGCGGTTTCCATATGCCATTGACTTACTTTCTGAAATCAGATAATATCCATATAAACATTACTATTAATTAATAGTTCAAAAAGTATCCAGATTGAAATATCCTATTAGAGCTGTGGTCGTCCAGTGGTTAGTGTACCGAAATCGTCTCCAGAAGTTTGTAGGTATGAATCAAGCCCAGGGCAGACCGGGTGGGCCGCCGTTGTGTTTCAGCTTTTTATGTAAGCCTTTCATCAATCAGTATAAATTGTGAATGTCGCCATTATCACATATGATACAATCCGCAAAGGTGCAGCTAGGTGCGGAATTAACCTCAGTACACCTTTTATAAACAATATCTCCCGATATTCATCAAGTTACAAAATATAGGATAAACCGATTTAGTAAGCTCATGACTGGCAACATTCAGATACGCCGTGTATTAAAATTATACATGTACTAACCGACCTATACAATAAAATTTCTTTGAGAAGACCTATGTTTAGACATTAATATTCGGGTAAACCCGGAAACCGCATTTCTAATAGTAGATTGATACAAAGAAAGTTGTATTGAAAGTTAGTTCCAATGAATAACTAATTAAATTACATTTTGCAGTTAAGCGATCTCCATATACCATTGACTTTCGTTCTGAAATCAGATAATATCCATATAAACAGTAGTAATAATTCATAGTTCAAAAATATTCAAATTGAAATATCCTATTAGAGCTGTGGTTGTTCAGTGGTTTGCGTGCCTGAAACGCCTCCAGGAGTTTGTCGGTATCAATCAAGTCTAGAGCATTGCCTGTACATGTGAATTGCTCTAGTAAATTCCAGTTACGCGGCAAGACAACAATCGATTGATATAAATCGAAGTTTTGATAGTTGATTCTCCTTGTTAGCAATTTCATCTAGTGTTTTAATACATTGTGACTGAACATGTCACACTAGGCCAAGTGGAAGGAATATGTAGCTCATGATACCTCTAATTAACACCTAGAATTGAACTGAAATCAATTAATCATGTTTTCGATATTTTGAGGAAGAAAAAAAAAAAATTTTCCTTGCCTGATTAATATCGTATATCATAAGGCAAAGCATGTGTGAGTTCATGACGTTCTGTTGTAAAGTTTAGTTGTTTTATTTTTTATGTTTTTTTGTTTTGTTTTTTGTTTTTTGTTTGTTTCTTATTTCTTTTTTTTTTTTTTCGTTTTGTGGAGTGACATTTATGTAAATAGGGGTAAACTTTCCTAATTTTATGTCCCGGGGCAATGGCTTCATTCAAATTACCTAGGCGCAATACATTATTTCATGTGTCGTTATAAAAGCAAACAAATCAAACAAAGGCTTCAAGACCAATTTCCACATTTTGAAGCCAAAATTCATATTTGTCGTTAAGAGTGTCCTGACACAAGAGCTGTCCCTACAAGTTTTCAGGGTAGTGTACTGGACGTACAAGCATCTTCATCTTGTAATAGCCAAAGAGTTCGTGTTTCCACTAACATCCAAACAAATACTGCATATTCTTAAAGAAACGGCAAATATCTTTATATCATATCAGTTAATCTATCGAAATTGTTACATATATCTGACGGCAAAAAAGTTCTGATAATTGATTCTTCTTGTTCGCTACCTCAGCTTCTTCTTGAATACATTGTGACTGAACAAACAGCACTAGACCAAGTGGGAGGAATATGTAGTTCATCATACCTCTAATTAAGACCTAGAATTGAGCTGAGATCAATTAATCAGGTTTTCGATTTTTTTAGGAAGAAAAAATATTAAGAAGTTTATTTACCCAAGAGCATGTGAATTGCATATTTTACTTGCCTGATTTATTTCTTATATCCAAGGCAAAGCATGTGACAGTTCGTGTTGCTCTGTTCTGTTATGTAAAGTTTTTTCTTGTTTTTTTTTCTCTTTTTTTTTTCCTTTTTTCATTTCGTGGACTTACATTTATGAGACTGTAAATAGGAGGAAACTTTCCGAATTGTTTCAGTCAGATTCGTACTTTGACATCAACATCAGTCTTCAAATGTCATCATTGACTCAATTTAGATTTTTCATGCAGGCTTTTCATCAATCGGTATAATTTGTGAAAGTCGCCATTATCACATATGATAAAATCCATAAAAGTGCAGCTAGGTGTCGAAGTTCCATATGTTAAAACTGTCAAGCTGTCAAACACTGTGAACTCACCTTTTCTGTAATATATAATCAAACAGTCTCCCACCACACTTATACTTCATTCGGCTCGTTGGAATTAACCTCAGTGCACCTTTTATGAACAATATCTCCCGACATTCGTCAAGTCACAAAATAGAGATAAAACTCTTTAGTAAGCTCATGGCTAGCAACTTTCAGATACACCGTCAATGAGTATTATACATGTACATAGGTTAGCGTGCCTGAATCGCCTCCAGGAGTTTGCAGGTATGAATCAAGACTAGAGCATGCCGGGTGGGCCGCCGTTGTCTGTCCCTGGGTCAATGCACTTCATTCAAATTACCTAGGCACAATACATGATTTCATATGTTCACATGATGTTATTAAAGCAAACAAATCAAACAAAGTGTTCAAGACCCATTTCCTCATTTTGAAGCCAAAATTCATATTTGTCGCTAATAGTGTCCTGATACAAGAGCTTTCCACAGAAAGTTTTGAGGGTGGTGTAGTGCACGTACAGTTATCTTAATCTTGTATTAGCCTAAGAGTTCGTTTTTCCACTAACATAAAAATACTGCATATTCTTAAATAAACGGCAAACATCTCTATATTATATCAATTGATCTATCGAATGATTTCTCTCCCGCAATCGACAACTTTTTTGATGCCCAAGATCCATAGCTTACAATGTTTACAATCTCTTCAGCTGTAAATGCAGTTATTTGCCTGTACCCGGGAATCGCTTTAGTAAATTCCGGTTACACGGCAAGGCAACAGTCGGTTGAAGTAACTCGCAGTTTTGCTGTTTCGTTCCTCTTGTCGGCAATCTCATCTCGTGCTTGAATACAATGGGACTTATCAAGCAGTACTAGGTCAAGTAGGAGGAATATGTAGCTCTTAATACCTCTAATTAAGCCCTAGAACTGAACTGAGATCAATTAATCGGGTTGTCTATTTTTTGAGGAAGAAAAAAAAATATTTAGAAGTATGTCTGCTGAAGAGCATGTGAATTGCATATTTTTACTTGCCTGATTAATTTTGTATATCCCAAGGTAAAGCATGTGATAGTTCATGACGTTCTGTTGTAAAGAAAGTTTATTTGTTTTTTTTTTAATGGTTTTTTTTTTTTCGTTATGTTGAGTGACCTTTATGAGACTGTAAATAGGAGTAAACTTTCCTAATTGTGTGTCCCGGAGCAATGGGTTCATTTCAATTACCTAGGCGCAATACATTATTTCATGTGTACATGTGACGTTATAAAAGCAAACAAATCAAACAAAGGCTTCAAGACCAATTTCCACATTTTGAAGCCAAAATTCATTTTTGTTGTTAACAGTGTCCTGACACAAGAGCTGTCCCCAACAAGTTTTCAGGGTAGTGTACTGCACGTACAAGCATCTTCATCTTGTAATAGCCAAAGAGTTCGTGTTTCCACTAATATCCAAACAAATACTGCATATTCTTAAAGAAACGGCAAATATCCTATTAGAGCTGTGGTTGTCCAGTGGTTAGCGTGCCTGAATCGCCTCCAGGAGTTTGCAGGTATGAATCAAGACTAGAGCATGCCTGGTGGGCCGCCGTTGTCTGTCCCGGGGGGCAATGCACTTCATTCAAATTACCTAGGCACAATACATGATTTCATATGTTCACATGATGTTATTAAAGCAAACAAATCAAACAAAGTGTTCAAGACCCATTTCCTCATTTTGAAGCCAAAATTCATATTTGTCGCTAATAGTGTCTTGATACAAGAGCTTTCCACATAAAGTTTTGAGGGTGGTGTAGTGCACGTACAGTTATCTTAATCTTGTATTAGCCTAAGAGTTCGTTTTTCCACTAACATACAAATACTGCATATTCTTAAATAAACGGCAAACATCTCTATATTATATCAATTGATCTATCGAATGATTTCTCTCCCGCAATCGACAACTTTTTTGATGCCCAAGATCCATAGTTTACAATGTTTACAATCTCTTCAGCTGTAAATGCAGTTATTTGCCTGTACCCGGGAATTGCTTTAGTAAATTCCGGTTACACGGCAAGGCAACAGTCGGTTGAAGTAACTCGCAGATTTGATGCTTCGTTCCTCTTGTCGGCAATCGCATCTCGTGCATGAATAGAATATGAATTATCAAGCAGTACTAGGTCAAGTAGGAGGAATATGTAGCTCTTAATACCTCTAATTAAACCCTTGAACTGAACTGAGATCAATTAATCGGGTTTTCAATTTTTTTAGGAAGAAAAAAAAATATTTAGAAGTATGCCTGCTGAAGAGCATGTGAATTGCATATTTTTACTTGCCTGATTAATTTTGTATATCCCAAGGTAAAGCATGTGATAGTTCATGACGTTCTGTTGTAAAGAAAGTTTACTTGTTTTCTTTTTAATGTTGTTTTTTTTTTTCGTTTTGTGGAGTGACATTTATGAGACTGTAAATAGGAGTAAACTTTCCTAATTGTGTGTCCCGAGGCAATGGCTTCATTTCAATTACCTAGGCGCAATACATTATTTCATGTGTTCATGTGACGTTATAAAAGCAAACAAATCAAACAAAGGCTTCAAGACCAATTTCCACATTTTGAAGCCAAAATTCATATTTGTTGTTAACAGCGTCCTGACACAAGAGCTGTCCCCAACAAGTTTTCAGGGTATGTACTGCACGTACAATCATCTTCATCTTGTAATAGCCAAAGAGTTCGTTTTTCCACTAACATCCAAACAAATACTGCATATTCTTAAAGAAAGAGCAAATATTTTTATATCATATCAGTTAATCTATCGAAATTGTTACATATATCTGACGGCAAAAAAGTTCTGATATTTGATTCTTCTTGTTCGCAATCTCAGCTTCTTCTTGAATACATTGTGACTGAACAAGCAGCACTAGACCAAGTGGGAGGAATATGTAGTTCATCATACATCTAATTAAGACCTAGAATTGAGCTGAGATCAATTAATCAGGTTTTCGATTTTTTTAGGAAGAAAAAAATATTTAGAAGTTTATCTACCCAAGAGCCTGTGAATTGCATATTTTGCTTGCCTGATTTATTTCTTATATCCAAGGCAAAGCATGTGACAGTTCGTGTTGTTCTGTTCTGTTATGTAAAGTTTTTTTGTTTTGTTTTTCTCTTTTTTTTTTTTTTTTTTTTTTATTTCGTGGACTTACATTTATCAGACTGTAAATAGGAGGAAACTTTCCGAATTGTTTCAGTCAGATTCGTACTTTGACATCAGTCTTCAAATGTCATCATTGACTCAATTTAGATTTTTCATGCAGGCTTTTCATCAATCGGTATAATTTGTGAAAGTCGCCATTATCACATATGATAAAATCCATAAAAGTGCAGCTAGGTGTCGAAGTTCCATATGTTAAAACTGTCAAGCTGTCAAACACTGTGAACTCACCTTTTCTGTAATATATAATCAAACAGTCTCCCACCACACTTATACTTCATTCGGCTCGTTGGAATTAACCTCAGTTCACCTTTTATGAACAATATCTCCCGACATTCGTCAAGTCACAAAATAGAGATAAAACTCTTTAGTAAGCTCATGGCTAGCAACTTTCAGATACACCGTCAATGAGTATTATACATGTACATAGGTTAGCGTGCCTGAATCGCCTCCAGGAGTTTGCAGGTATGAATCAAGACTAGAGCATGCCGGGTGGGCCGCCGTAGTCTGTCCCTGGGTCAATGCACTTCATTCAAATTACCTAGGCACAATACATGATTTCATTTGTTCACATGATGTTATTAAAGCAAACAAATCAAACAAAGTGTTCAAGACCCATTTCCTCATTTTGAAGCCAAAATTCATATTTGTCGCTAATAGTGTCTTGATACAAGAGCTTTCCACATAAAGTTTTGAGGGTGGTGTAGTGCACGTACAGTTATCTTAATCTTGTATTAGCCTAAGAGTTCGTTTTTCCACTAACATAAAAATACTGCATATTCTTAAATAAACGGCAAACATCTCTATATTATATCAATTGATCTATCGAATGATTTCTCTCCCGCAATCGACAACTTTTTTGATGCCCAAGATCCATAGTTTACAATGTTTACAATCTCTTCAGCTGTAAATGCAGTTATTTGCCTGTACCCGGGAATTGCTTTAGTAAATTCCGGTTACATGGCAAGGCAACAGTCGGTTGAAGTAACTCGCAGATTTGATGTTTCGTTCCTCTTGTCGGCAATCTCATCTAGTGCATGAATACGATATGACTTATCAAGCAGCACTAGGTCAAGTAGGAGGAATATGTAGCTCTTAATACCTCTAATTAAGCCCTTGAACTGAACTGAGATCAATTAATCGGGTTTTCTATTTTTTGAGGACGAAAAAAAAATATTTAGAAGTATGCCTGCTGAAGAGCATGTGAATTGCATATTTTTACTTGCCTGATTAATTTTGTATATCCCAAGGTAAAGCATGTGATAGTTCATGACGTTCTGTTGTAAAGAAAGTTTACTTGGTTTTTTTTTAATGGTTTTTTTTTTTTTTTTTTTTTTTCGTTATGTTGAGTGACTTTTATGAGACTGTAAATAGGAGTAAACTTTCCTAATTGTGTGTCCCGAGGCAATGGCTTCATTTCAATTACCTAGGCGCAATACATTATTTCATGTGTACATGTGACGTTATAAAAGCAAACAAATCAAACAAAGGCTTCAAGACCAATTTCCAGATTTTGAAGTCAAAATTCATATTTGTTGTTAACAGTGTCCTGACACAAGAGCTGTCCCCAACAAGTTTTCAGGATAGTGTACTGCACGTACAATCATCAAACAAAGTGTTCAAGACCCATTTCCTCATTTTGAAGCCAAAATTCATATTTGTCGCTAATAGTGTCCTGATACAAGAGCTTTCCACAGAAAGTTTTGAGGGTGGTGTAGTGCACGTACAGTTATCTTAATCTTGTATTAGCCTAAGAGTTCGTTTTTCCACTAACATAAAAATACTGCATATTCTTAAATAAACGGCAAACATCTCTATATTATATCAATTGATCTATCGAATGATTTCTCTCCCGCAATCGACAACTTTTTTGATGCCCAAGATCCATAGCTTACAATGTTTACAATCTCTTCAGCTGTAAATGCAGTTATTTGCCTGTACCCGGGAATCGCTTTAGTAAATTCCGGTTACACGGCAAGGCAACAGTCGGTTGAAGTAACTCGCAGTTTTGCTGTTTCGTTCCTCTTGTCGGCAATCTCATCTCGTGCTTGAATACAATGGGACTTATCAAGCAGTACTAGGTCAAGTAGGAGGAATATGTAGCTCTTAATACCTCTAATTAAGCCCTAGAACTGAACTGAGATCAATTAATCGGGTTTTCTATTTTTTGAGGAAGAAAAAAAAATATTTAGAAGTATGCCTGCTGAAGAGCATGTGAATTGCATATTTTTACTTGCCTGATTAATTTTGTATATCCCAAGGTAAAGCATGTGATAGTTCATGACGTTCTGTTGTAAAGAAAGTTTATTTGTTTTTTTTTAATGGTTTTTTTTTTTTCGTTATGTTGAGTGACCTTTATGAGACTGTAAATAGGAGTAAACTTTCCTAATTGTGTGTCCCGGAGCAATGGGTTCATTTCAATTACCTAGGCGCAATACATTATTTCATGTGTACATGTGACGTTATAAAAGCAAACAAATCAAACAAAGGCTTCAAGACCAATTTCCACATTTTGAAGCCAAAATTCATTTTTGTTGTTAACAGTGTCCTGACACAAGAGCTGTCCCCAACAAGTTTTCAGGGTAGTGTACTGCACGTACAAGCATCTTCATCTTGTAATAGCCAAAGAGTTCGTGTTTCCACTAATATCCAAACAAATACTGCATATTCTTAAAGAAACGGCAAATATCCTATTAGAGCTGTGGTTGTCCAGTGGTTAGCGTGCCTGAATCGCCTCCAGGAGTTTGCAGGTATGAATCAAGACTAGAGCATGCCTGGTGGGCCGCCGTTGTCTGTCCCGGGGGGCAATGCACTTCATTCAAATTACCTAGGCACAATACATGATTTCATATGTTCACATGATGTTATTAAAGCAAACAAATCAAACAAAGTGTTCAAGACCCATTTCCTCATTTTGAAGCCAAAATTCATATTTGTCGCTAATAGTGTCTTGATACAAGAGCTTTCCACAGAAAGTTTTGAGGGTGGTGTAGTGCACGTACAGTTATCTTAATCTTGTATTAGCCTAAGAGTTCGTTTTTCCACTAACATAAAAATACTGCATATTCTTAAATAAACGGCAAACATCTCTATATTATATCAATTGATCTATCGAATGATTTCTCTCCCGCAATCGACAACTTTTTTGATGCCCAAGATCCATAGTTTACAATGTTTACAATCTCTTCAGCTGTAAATGCAGTTATTTGCCTGTACCCGGGAATTGCTTTAGTAAATTCCGGTTACATGGCAAGGCAACAGTCAGTTGAAGTAACTCGCAGTTTTGATGTTTCGTTCCTCTTGTCGGCAATCTTATCTCGTGCTTGAATACAATGGGACTTAACAAGCGGCACTAGGTCAAGTAGGAGGAATATGCAGTTCTTAATACCTCTAATTAAGCCGTAGAACTGAACTGAGATCAATTAATCGGGTTTTCTATTTTTTGATAAAGAAAAAAAAAAATATTTAGAAGTATGCCTGCTGAAGAGCATTTGAATTGCATATTTTTACTTGCCTGATTAATTTTGTATATCCCAAGGTAAAGCATGTGATAGTTCATGACGTTCTGTTGTAAAGAAAGTTTACTTGTTTTCTTTTTAATGTTGTTTTTTTTTTTTCGTTTTGTGGAGTGAAATTTATGAGACTGTAAATAGAAGTCAACTTTCCTAATTGTGTGTCCCGGAGCAATGGCTTCATTTCAATTACCTAGGCGCAATACATTATTTCATGTGTTAATGTGACGTTATAAAAGCAAACAAATCAAACAAAGGCTTCAAGACCAATTTCCACATTTTGAAGCCAAAATTCATATTTGTTGTTAACAGTGTCCTGACACAAGAGCTGTCCCCAACAAGTTTTCAGGGTAGTTTACTGCACGTACAATCATCTTCATCTTGTAATAGCCAAAGAGTTCGTGTTTCCACTAACATCCAAACAAATACTGCATATTCTTAAAGAAAGAGCAAATATTTTTATATCATATCAGTTAATCTATCAAAATTGTTACATATATCTGACGGCAAAAAAGTTCTGATATTTGATTCTTCTTGTTCGCAATCTCAGCTTCTTCTTGAATACATTGTGACTGAACAAGCAGCACTAGACCAAGTGGGAGGAATATGTAGTTCATCATACATCTAATTAAGACCTAGAATTGAGCTGAGATCAATTAATCAGGTTTTCGATTTTTTTAGGAAGAAAAAAATATTTAGAAGTTTATCTACCCAAGAGCATGTGAATTGCATATTTTACTTGCCTGATTTATTTCTTATATCCAAGGCAAAGCATGTGACAGTTCGTGTTGTTCTGTTCTGTTATGTAAAGTTTTTTTGTTTTGTTTTTCTCTTTTTTTTTTTATTTCGTGGACTTACATTTATGAGACTGTAAATAGGAGGAAACTTTCCGAATTGCTTCAGTCAGATTCGTACTTTGACATCAGTCTTCAAATGTCATCATTGACTCAATTTAGACTTTTCCTGCAGGCTTTTCATCAATCGGTATAATTTGTGAAAGTCGCCATTATTACATATGATAAAATCCATAAAAGTGCAGCTAGGTGTCGAAGTTCCATATGTTAAAACTGTCAAGCTGTCAAACACTGTGAACTCACCTTTTCTGTAATATATAATCAAACAGTCTCCCACCACACTTATACTTCATTCGGCTCGTTGGAATTAACCTCAGTACACCTTTTATGAACAATATCTCCCGACATTCGTCAAGTTACAATAATCGAGATTAACCTCTTTAGTAAGCTCATGGCTAGCAACTTTCAGATACACCGTCAATGAATATTATACATGTACATAGAGACCTATCTAAGACAACCGCTTTGATAAGACCTATTTTTAGACATTAATATTCGGGTAAACCCGGAAACCGCATTTCTAATAGTAGATTGATACAAAGAGAAGTGTATTGGAAGTTAGCTCCAATGAATAACTAATTAAATTACATTTTGCAATTAATCGGTCTCCATATACCATTGACTTACATTCTTAAATCAGATAATATTCATATCAACAGTAGTAATAATTCATAGTTCCCAAAAAATTCAGATTGAAATATCCTATTAGAGCTGTGGTTGTTCAGTGGTTAGCGTGCCTGAATCGCCAACAAGAGTTTGTAGCTATGTATCACGTCTAGAGCATGCCGTGTGGGCCGCCGTAGTCTGTCCCGTGGGGCAATGCACTTCATTCAAATTACCTGGGCGCAATACATTATTTCATATGTTCACATGATGTTATTAAAGCAAACAAATCAAACAAAGTGTTCAAGACCCATTTCCTCATTTTGAAGCCAAAATTCATATTTGTCGCTAATAGTGTCCTGATACAAGAGCTTTCCCCAGAAAGTTTTGAGGGTGGTGTAGTACACATACAGTTATCTTTATCTTGTATAGCCTAAGAGTTCGTTTTTCTACTAACATCCATAAAAATACTGCATATTATTACAAAGAAATGGGAACATCTCAATGTCATATCAATTTATGTATCGAAGGGATAAGAACTATAAGGCCTCTTTTATGCCAAAAATTTTAAGTTTTCAAAACAGTAGTTGATCAGAAAATACCGTGGCAAAAAATATGATTTGCATTTGAAACACTTACAATTGCAATTGATGTTTAGAAAAGATTGAAATTTGACGTCATACGCACATGCTCATGGCGTGACATTTGGCTATGAAATAGTTATTTCCTGCTAAAATTGGAGATATTTTTTTTAAAATTTGAAGTGGTCCACGTACGACAACCAATTTCAAATTTTTAAAGGATATAAAGGTATGTGTGAGTAACTTATTAGTTGAATATCATTTTGGTTGTCGCATGTGAACCATGTGAAAAACAAGACAATTTAAGTCTGTTATGGTTTATTGGTTGCTTCCATCGCTATTATAATTAAGAATTAACAACATCTGAACTGACGTTTCTTCTATAATGAACACATAAAATGAATTTGACATAAAACAGAACTATTCTTATGAAATAACCAGCGTTATAAATGAAGAGTTTGTTATAGACAAGAATTTTCCCCGACATGTTTTAAGATTGCATTGAGACAACAGTTGTTTCCATCGTTTACGATTATGTCATCAAAGTTTAAATTGTTACTGAGAATTGACTACATAACAAAATTATAGCCTGAATTAAGCATTTTAAGCTTGTTTATTTGGATTTCGAAAATATATTAATTTCTACCTTATAAAATGTGATGGTGGGCCATCACCAAATGTCATTCCACGAGCATGTGCGTATGACGTGAAATTTATGAGGTTTGTACAACCCGTTAACATCAATGCTTAGAGTGGTGACAGTATGCCAGAATTGGTTTTTGCAGTCAATTCCAAATTTGCTGGAACAATCACCCGGGCAAGTTTTTTGGAGGTAAATAAATATTCAGTTTCATCTGTCTTGATATATTTAAATACGAAATTATTTACTTTGTCCATTGATTTAAGACAAACGCACTGCAATTTGACAGTAATAAATGTCAGGTCAGTCGTATGCAAACTTTATAGTTTTGATTTATTCCCATCTTCAAAATATACCTGAAGGTTTCGTATAAATTGGTTGAAAGATATCATGGAAAATATAACAATCTATCAGTGGAACTAATTGTACATAAAGAAATAGATGAAAACAGCAAATTATTGGTGTATTATAGTTGCATGCTTACTGTGAATATGGAAAAAGCAGTTGTAGTATGGTTATTATTAACATTCATTATATACGAGTTCAGTGGTCATGAGTACCGAGTCGATTCATTTTAAAGCGTGTTTTATCGCACGGCGGAAGGTCTAGTCCCTCCACAGCATTCGTGCTTTTTGTCTTCAAATATTATTTTGTCTCCATATATATATATATATATATATATATATATATATATATATATATATATATATATATATATATATATATATATATATATATATATATGTATTCTCTTATTGAAGGTCATTTTGATTAATATATCTCAGGTTAAATAAGTTGTGTGGTTTTCCTTTTCTTCTCATTAAAAGAAAATGATGATGATGGTGCTTCTCTTGATTATTTTTGTCTTTTCCATTCCTCCTTTAAACCTAATTTTTCATTACTCATAATACAACTACTAGTAAAATATTATCAATAAACTAGGTAGATCTACTATGTACACATGGAATATTTTTCTTATACAAAATATGAAAAATGATTTAAATTTTAACTCCAGTACAAGGTAAAAGAGAGTAGAAGATGAATAACAGTATTCACTGAATGTTCGCAGTATCTTATATACATTTAAACATTCAATAAAAAGTATGCATATATAGCCTCAGTTTCAATTATTTGTGTAAAGTGTGTCTGTTATTAAGTTATCACATTACCATATTTTCTCCTTTTCGATTTTGTAGCTATACTTGCCTTTCTCTCTCTCTCTCTCTCTCTCTCACACACACACACACACACACTGTTACGACTAGGGGTTGAATATGTAACAAAAGAAAGAAAGACTCAAACAAGCCGGAAGTTGTCCAAAGTATTCCGAATAAGGACACTAGTGTGCTTATGTGCTAACAAGAATCAGTTCTAAATTGAAATGTTATTAATTTCAGGTAAATTCCTGTGAACGTAGAATATCCCAAAAGTTCTTGAAATGTTTCCGATAATTCCAAAGGAGTTAAATAATGTTCAGATCTTTGAATAATAGTACATAATCCCAAAGTACTAGTTAAAAATAAGAATTCACAACTGACTATCACAAACAATAAACAAATTCCTCTATGACTGTTACGAGCTGAAGTAACTTTAAAGAATGCCCCACACAGGGATCAATGCTAGTTTCATAGTATCCATACTGCGTAGAACAAATAAAAAGCCAATCTGCGATCTAAAACAATTCAATCTACTGCTAACTCGAATTGCGATTATAATTCTTATTTCAAATCAACACGTTGTTTACTCTAAACTGAATCACTGGAACCAGGTCATGACTAATACTTTCACCACGCGCTATGACTCACACTCTACCCACGTAATCTCCATGTTGTGTTAAGTTGACCGACATATTGATTTCCTTGGACAGAAGCAATGACTCATGTTGACATTCCGTGTACTTTACAACTAATAGCGTTGGCTACTGAAAAAATATATAAATTATAATACAAAGATCATAAACCAAATGAAACTATATTATAATTTAAAAGATGATACATAATTCCGTAACACATACACACACTCGAGAAAGATTTTATAAAGATATCAAAATCTTTTTTTTCCATTTCATTTTATGTGACAAAATTCAGCTGGTTAAAATACTCCAGATTTACGGCTGCGGTCAATGTTTAATTGATAGTGCATCATTTTTAGACCCAAAATATATTATATACAATAAAGGGCTTTAATAATAAGCCAGTTCAATGTTCATTGGTAAATTTAGATTTTTGTGTGTGATGATCTTTTTGTTGTTGAAATAGAAAACATTTTACTGCCATTGATCTTTATTCTAACACAGCATACAATTCGATAAATAAATAAATAAATAAAGGCAAATAAGTGCACAAGTAGTGTTTGGATATGAAAATTGAAGCAATGACAATAGCCATGTATATCTTCATACATATATACAGGGGTAGAAAAATCCACAGCCTGGGAGCCCAGAACGACTAAAAATTAATACCAAGCAACCATATTAACCGAAAGAAAGCCCGATCGGCCAACCAAAATATATTATTTACAACAAAACAAATTATTGTATTAAAAATTATGATAACATTTTATATGTTTTCTAGCATAAAACATTCAATTGTCACTATATATACCTGCAGAAGGGTGCCTGAATTATCTGCATAAAATTCCGTAATTGTATGTTGGGTTATTGCTGTCGGTAAGAGATCACACTAATCTACATGTGTCTGCTGTTCATTATCTGATTAAGTAATTACAGTTCATTCTTCCAGCCCCTCAGGGCAACCCTTGAAGAAACAAGACTCACGAATATTTTGTCAACACACCAACATACGGAAGTGATTTGTTTCATCTTTGGCTTGCCACAATGAAATCTGATGTAAAAGTTTCAGTATTAAAGGGTTTCCGCTTCACACTGAAGTCGTCAAATTACACCTAAAATGAGATGAAATCACATTTATCCCGAGCTGTTATATTACTATATTATTTATATCATAAACACTGCCTGGTTAGCTTCTTGAACACTGAACTCGCAGCCATTCAGTCACCGGCGAGTATATCGAAACGAGTGGGGAATATCGACAAAGCAAAATAAGGAACCAACAAGAGGTAATTAAAACATTTAAATTTATTTACAGTTGACCTAAGTCGTTATTATGCTTTAATTAACATTGCTACCGACCATAAGATTGTTTTTATCCTCCATCTCTCTCTTTCCCCTTTCCGTTGGTCGGTTTGTCTGCAAGTTTTACCATCATTCATAGGTTCAGAGATATCGTCGCATTACACAGGGGAAAATCCGCTACGGTCGTTTTTTTCTTTTTATACGGACAGACCAACACAGAGAGAAAGAGAGAGAGAGAGAGTAATATTATGTTTTTATTGTCCATCCCTATGTTTCTCTGTTGGTCGATTAGTCTGCTGCCTGACCAACTAACACAGTGAGAGAGAATGAGTGAGAGGAAGAGCGGCATTCGGACATTTTAATATCTAAAAATGATCTGTTTTAAGAACCTTATTACAGATTTAAAAAAAACAAAAAACAAAACAAAGCATTAAATAGATTACAATATGTTTGTGCCTCCTTACCAAGAAATTTACCGTACGGTCTCGACAGGCCTTTGCAACTTTGTATCATTGGTATTGTGAACACTGTAGATAAATCCCATTTAAAGTGTACACATACCATTCAGACGACCCAAGTTCTTGTAGGTTACTTGGTGTAAGTTCAAGTTCAATGTTTCATCCAGCTCAAATTCGTATTCTCTCTCACTCCACAGATTTCCACGTATATTTGTTTATTATGCATGAAAGAGAGAGAGATAAAGGAGAAGCAGAGGAGATTTCGATTAAATTGTGTAGCATGTTTAAGTCATTTAGAAAACGGGGATTATTAATATTTTTTCTCGTTGTTTTCTTATGTCAATAATAATTATTAAGTGGAAATTCTTCACTGATCTAGAGAGTATAGAGGCAATAGCCTACTGTTGAAACCGTATTTAAATGTGTATTCATATGCCGTGGGCCGATCACAATTTGATATACCAACAGTATTGGTATATCAAAATGGTTTACACCAACACTTTAAAAACCATGTTATTTTCAATATACATATATATATATATATATATATATATATATATATATATATATATATATATATATATATATGTATATCGATTAGTGCCTTCTTTAAGTTTCATTAATAAAACGATATTTTTTCTATTGGCAGTTCTGCTATGTTTGCACTAAGTTTCTTACAATACATGTAAATGCTTTTAAGCAAATTTACATTATTTTATAAAATGTTACTAGCCGAAAAATATCTATGAATATTGTTGAAATATTTTCGGTGTTTTTACAGAGCAGGCAATTAATTATATGACGATTAACTGAACATTCTGATATATTGACATGCAAGCGAAGACATACGAGAATCAGTGTTTTTCGTTTGAAAATCAATTGTGTGAAAAGCTCTATGTCGACAAAAATGTCAAAGTTCATTTAAACATATTTTATTTGCTAAATTACAAAAAAGAGGTTGGATTACAAATCTCACAACATTAGATAAGTCCTTCCCCAAACAAATTTTGTGGTAAAAATTAATCAGACATGACAAGCGGCAGATGTGCTGATAATGATCAATAACGGTTCGAAAAAGGATAGAAAATTATATGAAACGCAGGTAACAATGGTGTTACCAAACTAATGAAAGAATAGCATTTAGTGTGTAATGCACCTACATCAACTATCAACTGGTCATTGTACTTTTGAGAAAATAATAATAATAATAATAATAATAATAATAATACTAATTCCTTTACATTTAGAATCTACGGAAGAAACATTAGTTGAAACGCCTTGTATCCTAAATGTACTTTTGAAAAAACTTAAAGATATTGAAATTTTTTTCAGTTTCGAGCTCAGGTGAGTCAAATAGAAGAGTGTTTGTAGAGATGGGAACGAACATTTCGTTGAGACAAAGCATTAGCTTTTCCCTTTGAACTGTGTATCGAGTGCAAATGAAAAGAAATGGATATGCACTTTCTGCTTCTACCCGACAGTTGCATAAGGAATTATCTATCAGGCGATTGTCATACTGATCTTATTTAAGGTCGCTAACTTGGTATCTGATCCTAATGTGAATAATAGAGTATTGCGACCACCAGAAAGATACCTGGTTGCAGAATATCTCGATAAATGTCGAAGATAAGTGCTCAAGCCTAGTTTTAAATTCAAAAGTCAATTGATTGAGGATTATTTAGGTGTAAAGTATTGGACATAGATGACCGGCAAATGAACAGGTATAAAGACTACTTATTTAGCATATTTTTTATATTGGCTGCAATCTGTGCCTATGCGTGCTCTGGATTTATTTTACTTCACTCGTGGCCCTAGTCTATTTTCGGACCGTTGGCGAACTTCATAACTGGGGTCTGACAGCTACCTGGCAAAGTTTTGAGTAAATCCCGATTTTTGCGCTCCTGAAGGAACACAATTGACTTGTTTATATTGGAAATATGAGTAAATAATTGATAGTACGAGGTGGAAGGATTATTTACACTCTGTCGGGGGGGGGGAGGTGCTAATTAAAATAACATATGTGTCCGCTATTGAAAAAAAAATGTAAGTCCATCCGTTGCTGACTTAAGCTTTCTGCTTCCATTTCATTCATTTTTGTTCCAAAATTACACGATTTAACTATATTTTAAATCCGTGGAAGAACGCAGACTTTATTTCATGCGCTGATTGTGATCAACATGAAGATGTATTGAAACTAGTGGATAACCAGTAGACAATAACCGCTTCAAAGTTCAATACAGCTATTGATGACAAACTATTTTCACACAAAGGCGATAATTATAACTCCGATAAGAATGAGGAAGATAATGAATGCTAGCGGTGTTCGAGTCAAAGTTAGCACAAGTACTTCGCGAAAAGATCCATGCAGTCCATTTGTAAAATCAAAAACTTCGTAAATTCAAAGACCTCGCTTCAAAATATTTCAGTTTTGTGACGTCAAGGAGCTTGCAGTATTTTTGTTAAATCTATCTTCATTCAGTCAAAATACGTTTATCTCGGTATGCTACCTGGCATGATCTACATGTAGTTTATCATTTAACTTGACTGTGAATCGTTGTCACTTTTTTGAGGCACTGGCATCATTTTCATACACAGAAAGCATAACCAAACAAAATATCGAAAGAAACTTTACAAATGACGACAAAACTTGCAAAATTGACCATTCTTAGCGCTATGAAAATCCACAGTCTGCTGAAACTTTGCGGTAGTGGTCACCCTTTTGCGAACGGAGCTTTTATGGTAATGCGTAATATCTGCATAGTTGTCAAACTAGAGACATACATAAAGATATTCGCAGCTCCCTACAGTCTTTATACTATCTAATAGAAACCTTTTCATATATCTAAATGAGGATACCGTCGTGGTCGCTAACGAGTCAGATGTAAACAACTATAAACTGTATGTAAGATAGTAAACAGGTGATGACATTTTAGCCAGCTGTTTTAGCAGTGAGAGTTTTTTGACAGTAATGAGTTTTTATAAGTCAAAAGTTCATCATGATATTTCGATAATAATGTAAAGCCAGTTGATAAAGGTTTTTGAGGATATATTGTGGCACTGTTCCACACATCTGCATTAGATATTTCATTATTATCAGAAAGAGAAGTTATTTTTTCTTATCATTCGAAAATGTCTCAAAATGAATACTAGTAATACAATTTGAAAATTGAGCAGTTTGCTGAAAATGTACTCATGTCTTAAATAAAACTAAATGAAACTCGATGAATGAATGATGAAGACATGCACGAATCAGAACAGTTAAAATATTCGAGAGAATATGGGTAGGAATCAAATTTAGGTTATAATTATTTATGGTTAAGATTGATCCTTGACACTTCCATTAAAATTGAAATTACCTTTATTCGCCTTTCGGATGATACAAACATGATTTAATTTCATAAAGAATTAGGAAACGCATAAAATATAGCAATTGGTTTATATTCAACTGTCGTATTAGGAAGTAGATTTGAGTTTTTTCAAAGATAGCATTCTTGCTCATGTTTAGACCCTAAAAACTGTTCTTAAATTTGAAATGAGCCTTTTCAGAGGTTATGCAGTCCATTGAAAAATTATTTAGCTTTCAAATGACAACAAATATAGCTTGAATTAATGGACCAGGAAGCAATTCATAAAGCAGAGCAATTGATATGTATCTGACAGAGAATTGTATTCTCATGTTAATCCCTAGATATAACCGTTAAATTAAAATTTAGCTTCAGTAAAACTTACGCAATCAGCAGACAATGTATTTAGCTTTTATATGATACCAAATATGACTTAATTTAATGCAAGATGAATAAATGCATACAATAGACCAAATGGAACGTAATTTACAGTTGCGACGGAAAAGCGGCTCAAGTTATTTCAAATACACAATATTTTAAACTAATGTTAAGCCTTCGACATGAAAAATTTCCGTTTTTCTGCTTATTATATCTCTATATTTTTAAATTCAACTGCTATTCCATTTGTCAACTGGTGCATTCAATGTAGTCGCTGAACAAGAATATTAAATGTGCATTACTTGCTACTTTCTAAAATCTGAAATCCATAATTTATCTGCATAAAATATAAGCACTAACTGTTTATCCTATGTCAGGTCCTATTTATATGGTGTAAATTATTTACAAGTAACAACAAAGAGCGTATACGGCGAGTATTATAGTAGCGCAGTGCATACGTCACGTCACCTGCTGTCTATGTGAAAACATAGATGTAGTTATATGATAGTAATTTATACATCACAAATAGAACCAATTATCACTTTATACAAGCTAGATGTTTATGTTAAGTAAATTGTATACAGACTACTTAAAAAATGCTTTGAGAAGATATATCCCCATGATGCAGTGTAACAATGACACGTATTTAAGAGCGTCTACAAATATCTATGCTCAGTGCATAGCTATTACCTGTACAAAGACATCGAGATGTTTGCATGCATAGTAGGCCAGAATCAGCTATTATATAACTACGTTACTTTTAGAGAGTTGTCAGATACTACCAATGAAACTTTTCTTTTTGTTTGCCGAAATATGTGGGTAGTGCCTCTTAAATTTTACAAGTATAATATGAAATGAATTTATTATATTTGTCATAGCAACCTTGTTACTGTCATCGTCTAGGATGCAATAGGTTTTCAGCCACACGGATGACCTCACCACCGAAGATTATTTTTAAGCGAGTGGAGCTGGGGTCAGTTGGGGGCGCCTGAAAATGCACAACATGAAACTTACTGACATGGAAACTGAATTACATGAAAATGACAGGTATGGATAATGGCAGATGTGGAAAATGCACGAAGTGAAAATTAACAGACACAATTAATGAATGACCACGGTGGAAAATGCATGCACTGGAAAATGACAAATACAACAGTGGAAATTGCATGCACTGGCAATAACAGACATATCCCTGTAGACCAGAACTGGAGAAAATGACAGTCAAGTACCACATTAGAAAATGCACACACTGGAAAAGTACCACATTGAAAAATCCATGCACTGGAAAATGAAAGACAAATACAACAGTGGAAAATGCATGCACCGGAAAATGAAAGACAAATGCAACAGAGAAAAATGAAATCACTGAAAAAAACAACAAGCTTTACTGATCGAAATTAAGATATTACAGTAATAACAAGTAACACTAATGTGATTATGATAGAGAGAATGAATGAATGAATGAATGAATAATAATAATAATAATAATAATAATAATAATAATAATAATAATAATAATAATAATAATAGTAATAATAATAATAGTAATAAATGTAATTAATTTGGTAACGAAATTTATTCGGTTGACACAAACTAACCTTCCATTAGACCTCCTAAAATAATATAGTATGGTGGTTGTGCAATATTCTCAACGAAATATATTGGCAATATACAGGAAAATATGTTGATGGCGTAATGTTGGTTACTTTGATAAGTCACGCTGTGAAAATAAATATTGATCATGATTTTAATTTTGATTATAATATTACATTGTTCCCATCATCAGCAATATTTTGATTATTAGCCATATGGACCATGTTTCAGGCTTTGCTATGAGAAACTAAGTTAGGTACTTGACTAAAGCAGCAACTACACCATATGCATAAATCTGCACTTGTCCCTTTCTAAAAGTTTGGTTTTACCTAGGGCTAATATCCCACCAGTGATATTGTTGACTATATTGGCCTACAAGGTTATGTTTTGTCAACTTATGTAAAAAGCCTATCAAATTAAAAGACCTGTAAGGGATATTAGCTCGTATATTGGATGTTAGATGTACAATGCAAGACTTCTAATGTTGCTTAACTAACATATGCCCTTTGATAATCAGCGTATGATCGTATGAAGGATATAAATAGGTACATGTCCAGTCCCGTTGTGTAAATGCACGTTTGTGCAGGTGGACGAGATCTGCCATGTTTCCTGTAATCGCGTTTTAATAGATAGATAGAATCCAATATATATAAAGATACAGACACTGAAATATATATGTGCCTCTTTGAAATGCAAATGAAATTATGAACCAATGATAATAGAACGGTAAACGAAGAATGAATGATAGTAGAACGAACGATATTCACTATGTATAAAACGTTGCAGAGTGAAAAATAATAAACATTAAATCATAAATGCTAAACGGTCCACCATATAAATGATCAACCGCAGACGATGAAGGAAACTAATAAAAACACAGATAAGATGTGATCATATCCCTCCTATATATTGTTTCTTTATCGCAATTAGGACAGCTGTAATTGTAATTGCATTTTGGGGTAATAAATAATTCATGATCTGTAGATAGATAGAAAATGTTTAAAAAATTCTACATAATAGTTTACGGCCCACTGTCATGTGGTGATTAATTCCAAACTACTCTATCTCAACAAGTTTGGACTAACAGTGTGATCGTTATAACTGTAATCAGGTCTTAGTCTGCTCAAGCAAAATATACATAGGCATGCATCCAGTATTCACGCTGGATGCGCATGAAGTAATTCGTCCAGAATATGCATACATCGTAACGCCAAATTTGAAAGTGGCCTGGATCTTCATGAATATCATTCTGCTAAAATGTCAAATTGACAGTTCAGTGTTGTCGAGCTACACCTATTCATCTTTATGAGGGCATCACCGAAAACAAATAAACACAAAAAAGTTAAGGATATTCCACTTATACAAATGTGCATCATTAAACAACTGTGCCGTGGCGATATGGTTCAGTTGGATGAAGTCCAATAATGGATACATCTTATTTGTTGTTATATTGTGGAATGAAAAATGAATGAACATGCAAATGCACGATATATGTCATTAATATAATCACCCATAGGAGCTAATACTGAAAATCTATGTGAACACCTTCTCCATGAAGTAATATAAAATGAGATTTATTTTACATATAAATTAAAGATGATGAGATCTAGAGCATGTATTGTCCTCACAATGTCTCCAATAAGCTTATGAGAACTCTAAAATATTTCCAAAAAATATTGTTAATACTTTCACAATCTGAAAGAATGATGTAAAATAATCAGTATTTTAATAAAATAAAATAATAATAATAATAATAATAATAATAATAATAATAATAATAATAATAATAATACAAGTACAAGGATTAAAACTAAATTAAAGCAAGACAATCGAGTTATTAGCACTTTGGCAGCCTCCATCATCAGGCACACAGCCGGCATCGTCGATGGACAAAAAATTAGTCATAGGATATGTATAGGAAGACCAAAAAGTAATTACTACAAGACAATTGTACTGTTATTTTTTATATATATATTTCTTTTTATCACATGATAACATATATCCTATAATCACTCAGGAAAATAAAATAACCTCCATTTAGTTCATACAATTTGTGTTAATGAAATATTTGTTAAAACTTTACTATAACATTAGGAAGAATAGTGGATAATGTTCTGTAGTAAATAATGAATGTTAATATTGCCTCCAAAAGTACGGATAGCATCACATGTTATAGACATAATTGATGTAATGCAGCCAGGAATATAAGAAAATGTAAATAATTAATGTGGGGTTTTTGTATTTTATGTAGGTTTTTGGTTTTGGTTTCTTTTTAAACCTGAGCATCAACAGTTTTGACAATTTCATAGATATACTGACAGAACTTGACTCTAATGTTTATCAAAATATATTTATAAGAACACTGATCATCGAGTCAAATGTCCAATATTTGTTAAGTATTTATTACGTCTCTGCATAATATGTAACAATGATTTAGCATTTTGCAGCAAAGACTGCAGTTTCAGGCTGTCAATCCAGTAATGCCAGTCGAGTCGAGCTGTTTTTACATTATCAGAGACATTTAGCTTCTTTTTCACAGATAGAGCTTCGTAAGCATTGAAATGTTTGGAGCTTTTAAAAAAAAGAAACAAGTTTTACTGATGAAACTTGACCCCAATGTTTATCTTAATATATTTTATGGGAACACGGTTATTTAAATCAAGTTTCTATCATTTGTTAAATATTAATTGTCTCTGCATAATACGTAAATATGATTTAGCATTTTGTAACAATGGCTGTGGTAACTGGTGGTCATTCCAGTAATGCCAGTCAGGTTGAGCAGTTTTTAAATTATTAGAGACGTCTGATAAAGTGAACTGTATCAATTATCTGCCATAATAAATAATCAGCATTTGTAAAATTCTCGCCGTTTTTTATGCTATTATTTTTGTGAGTTTTATAAATTCACACAGATATAAACATGCAGTATATTTTCTAACATGGTGCATTATTTTTATATATAAACTAACATAAACCAGAAACACTAAACTTTTTACTAGCTTTCTTATTTATTCTATCTCTAAAATCAGGAAGATGAAGCAACATAATCATCCATCTATTTACTTGTAAATAAGAAGTTGTGTGGGGAATTCACTTACATGATTTAATCTTGTTTAAGATTCTTTTAAAGCTCTAGAAAATAAAATAATGGTTGATGCATTTCTTTCTGTTGTATTTGATAAACATAATTTCATGCAATACAAAATGCACATTTGGTAGTATTAGATATGAATCTCAGAAAATACAAATGTCATTAAAACATTGAAAGTACATCAGTGTGACCTATCTTTGCATGAATGAGTTAGTGTTCCTATAATGCATCCACATATCAGTCTTAATTAGTTTAGGTGTCATAGGTTTGAAATATGATTGACATTTAAAAAGTGCAGTTCAGAAAATGCAAAGGTTATTAAAACTGTGAAAAGTAGTTCACAGTGACTAGTTTTTAGGATAAGTGAGTTGCACTTTCTTAGGATGGATCTACAGCTCAATTTCAACGAATGTTGATGATACAGGGTGTTTGATATATTGATGGTATAACAAATGACATCCAAACTATAAGGTGAATATTTGGTCATGGTGACCTAGTTTATTATAGGTAAGTTAGTCTTTCTGGTGTGCATCAACATACAATGCTCCTTCTCTATAACATTATTCATGGGAGCTATAAAAGTGACCAATGGTATATGTGAGTGAGGCCTATTATTCTGATGAATGTTTCATACAGATTGGATGATATGGATTTCAAATAAATACAAATAGTAAAATAGGTAGTGGATGGTGTAAAACCATGTTCATAAATTGGTTATCACTTACCAAGAACTAAAAATCAGGTTTTAAATTTGGTAATATTGATAAAAAACAAAATTTAACTAAGTGGTCAAGACATGGCCTGTGCTATAAGAGTAGCAGCAAAATAGAGAGGAGCTTTGTATTGAGGGACCATCACACCAGTTTTCTGCAGCAACCTCGGAGCCCCATTGTAGCATATGGAACTGGTTAGAGCTTTAGATATATTCCCTCATTTTCTGAATACCAAAGACTTTTATATCTGTTGTTCCCGGTCTCTCCCAAATATTCACTTGGGGAGCAGAGATGATATTTCCAGCAAGCGTGGGCAGGTGCCAACCCAACAATCAAGCATGCACCTACTCCCCTAGCGGGAGAGATATAACTGACTCACATCCCAACATTTGCTACATATTGTCTCCACCAAGAAGCTATCATAATTATCATTATTATCATATATTTTATTTTCCTTCCATTTGTATATGCATACACACATGTATGTATGTATGCAGAGTGGAAACTATACATTAATATGATGTAAAATCCATGATAGCTTCTTATATTTCTAATAAGAGTTGGCCTCCTGAGGATTTTCTACATACATGTATAAGATTGAGCATACATCATTAATTTGTAAAGTGGATATACATGTGTATATATGTACCTACACTTACACATGTCCCTGGTGATGTACCTCCGCTTGATCAGGGTTATTTTTCATGGTAATTGCATTACTAAGTAATTTTAAAATGTATTAGTATCTTGTGTCCATAACTTCATAGGTATATTCTATTAGTTTACTGTGCATGTCTTTATTTTTTATGTCAGCTGTACACAGTAAATTGTGCATATTTACTTGTCTATGTTTATTTTGTATAAGATTAAATATTTCTGTTCTTTGTGTTTGTGTTTTTATGTCTTGTTGTTTATTACATAGTGAACACTGGGGCGTTCATTTACCACCATAAGATTCATTGATACCTGTCCATTTCGGAAGTTACAAATTATCATTAGCTATATGTAAAAGGAATTTAACAATAGATTAATGTGTTATTTGAGAATGGATTTAAAAGTAAACTGTACAGTATATTTAGTTTAAAAGGCCTGATACAAAATAGAAATGTTAGTATACCAGGTCACATGATTCACATATTATTAGTAAAAACTCAAATGATTGAGATGTTTAGTAAAATGTATAATTTTTTAATATTTTTCAGTTTTCTCCCTTGCACAAAACAAAATAAAATAGATACATTGCACTATTGAATAATCTCATTAACTAGAGATCAGATGAGATTTCAGTACGTGGCAGTTTCTACCACAACTTAAATCAGTGAAGCAGTTTTCATATCTTTCTGTGTGTTTGTTATTTTCCAGTGCATGCATTTTTTTTTCTTCTCCGTAGTTGATGTGTCTGTTATTTTCTAGTGCGTGCATGTTCCACTGTTGTAGTTGTCTTTCATTTTCTAGTGTGGTACTTGTCCTTTATTTCCATGTGCATTTTCCAGTGATGGTCTAGAAAGAGGTGTCTGCTTTTTTTTCAGTGCATGTATTTGTTGTATCCGTCTGTCATTTTCCTGTGCATGCATTTTCCATGTCAGTAATTTTCATGGTGTGCATTTTCAGCATCCTGTCAATTGGTCAGTTTTACCAAAGTGATGTCAGTGTTGCTGATGATGACAAGGAGTTTCAGCTGCAAGGATGACCTTTCCACTGAAGACTGTTTTTAAGTGAGTGGGGCATCTGTCAAATGGTCAGTTTTGTTTGGGTGGGAGGTCACAGCCTATCCACTATCGAATACATGGAATTAGCCGAAACCATACAGACAGATCTTCGATACCACTGTTCAGCAAAGGCAACAATAAAAGTTTCCGAGGAAGTAGAGATGAAAACAATCAGCACAAACGAACCATTTTGTCAGCGAGTAAGAGCACATATACGCTAATAGATAATTACCACGAAATAATTAAAAGTGGAGAGTTTCCACGTGCAGAGCGTCGATTATTCCTTCTGGAAGAAGAAGAATTAAGGGGTTTTGTATATGCAGTAGAAGTAGTCAGTTCAAACATAGAACACATGAAATCAAGCGTTAAAACGTATGACAAGGAGATAAAGGACATAAGAAGAATACATTACGACGTCACAGATGCAATATAAAAGGGTGAACCGGAAGAACTGTTGAAAATACTGAAAGTATAATAGCACACATAGTTAGACATTATGAAAAAAATGGATAGTTACTTTAGAGGCAACATTAAAAACATAAATTCAAAAGTTGGAGAAAAGTCAACTTTAGATGAAAGATTAAAAGAAATATGCAAAGAGAAGGGTGTGACAATTGAATTGCCTATTACTGCAATATGTATGATTATAGTAACTCTTTCTATGTCTATAGAAAATTTGATAAAAGGTGTTACAGGAGGAGGAAGAGGGGGTAGTGGTAGAAAAGGTAGCACAGCGGCATTCGTTGACAAGGTCAAATGAGGCATCAATAAGATTGCCAACTATTTGTTAGAGATATTCATAAAAGCATTAGTAGCATCGCCTGGTATCATTGGCAGTGTTATAGGCTGGCTTTTGATAACAGCTGGACATGTTGCTTCTTTTTTGGGTCGATTGTGTTGTTTTGCACATTCTAACATTAGTTGGGTTGTTGTTTGTAGTTTCAATCAAAGATGTGAACCACAGCAGGAAAAAAAGATATAAATTTAATTGCCTATTTCAAAACGTAAATTAAGCGAACTTTTGCAACCATCGTCATGATTCTAATAATTGTTTATTTGTTTCGTGGTCTATGTCTTTTAAATTATGTGTTGTCGTATTTTGTATATGTCTTGCAGTTGCAACTACAAGACAGTCACTGCTTTTGTCCTTCTTGTCAACACAAGTCTTACCCACGTTCTCTTCTTTCATTTCGTTGTGTCTTTTACGAAATTGTTGTAGACTGTTTATCAGCTGCTGGTATCTCATTTTTTTAACACATCGGTATTTTATGGCACTGTTCAGTCCTAGTTTCAAGGTAACCTCTTTAAGTTGATTAACAACAATATTACCAATTTTAATAACCATATCACTCGGTAATTAAACATACTATCATCATCAACAGCATAGTCGACTATAACCTTTGAATCTGAAATATATTGCTGAAATCTTATTGTTATATTTTCATCTAAATCAGGGCCTAGCTGTTCTAAAATTAATTTCTCAAGTTACGTTTTTATTCAGTTTCGAAAGGTGGAAACAAACTGTTAAATAGATATTCTGTTTTGAAACTGAGGATCTAAAACAGATTAAATAAGACCTGATATTTTGATTAAATCTTGCCATTCTTTCTTCTAACCAGTGTTATACTGCAAATAGAAATAAGTCCATCTAATTTACTGATTACTTGATATCATTGATTTAATTCTAATGACAGTTTTCTCTAGTATTCAACTGTACCTGCTTCATAGTTATGATGACTTATTTTCTTAATACATTAGTGATGTATGCTCTCCGAATCCCCAATGAACTGTTTTATGTTCTTCGGGTTTATTATTAATAAAATATTTGTTTTTTTTTGCAATAATGTTTATCCAGTCATGATTTTAGAAAGTTAGTACAGATTATGTTAAATTGGTTCAGATCTATGTTGTTGTTGGTTGGATTAAACAATTTTTTTTTTCAGATAATGGTATCGCACAAAGAGACAACACTTTTCTTGTCTGAAAGTAAACATGAAACATGTATAACGATTTTGCAAACTCTGTTGCACTTTTATTTGTTAAAAGCCAGTAGTAAATTGCACAACCAGATGTTGCCATCCATACTGTCCATATTTATTCATTCTGCCAAAATTTCATATCACACAGTGCTTTGTATTTGTTCAATGAATCGTCACTATCACATCTTAGACCGTATTTATCAACAATGTTCAATGACTTGTGTGGTAATTAGTTTTCTTGTGCGAGGTAGATTTTTTAATCACTTTTGACGGATTTGATATGCTAAGGTGCATTAACCATTTTAATGCATTAAACTGAAAAGCAGAACATCAATAATGTTCACTTCTGACTAAAGTTTTATATTTAAATGCACTTGTCACAAGTTTACATATTTCAATTGAATCATAAATAGTAACACATTTATTCTCGTGTTTCTCTGTTTTACATACTTTCTTCTTACATTCATTTTGGAAATTCTTTTAATCTCTGACTCATACATTCATCTTTTTTATCCTCAGTTTCATTTTCAATGTTATCTGAGTTTTTTTTCTACATACTTTTGGAGTACTCTTCTTTTCAAATGGGAATAAATTGATTTAAATTTCAGTGTCTTTCCACATTTGCATTTAAATGTATCGTTGTCAATGTTTGCAGTTATATGATACAATGCATTGAAAATCTGCGATCTTAGTGTCACTTTGTTTTCCGTTTGTTCAGTATTTGTCTCTATGCTGCATCTGTCATACATCTCCATTATTTCACAGATTGTATTTGTAATAGCCTAAAGTTAAACTTCTGTTATTCGAACTAATTCTCTCTTTGATATTGTAAAAATAAGAGAAGTAGAAAATGTGCTTACTTTCAAACATTGTTACTGAGCTTGAGGACTCTCGTATTTTTGTGGGGCTTCAGCCCCCATAATAATGAGTATTGATATTATAAAAAAGAGTTGGGAGTAAGCACCTTTTTCTCTACTAATAATATGCAATGATAAGAACTATAGTTGAAGCATAGAAGATAAGACAAATTCTACACATGTAAAAGCCGAATTTTGAATCTTGTGCACTTCATGTGTCAGTCACTCTTGTTTGAAAAGTGCAAAATTTGCAAATTACTGACTGCTGACGTAATAGTGCTGTTTAACCATTCCACGTGTGTGTTTATGCAGTGTATTCGGCTACGTTACAACATGCGCCGACTGCAAACAAAGCATCAAAGAGAAACATATGTTGAATAATTGTTAATAGAAAATCACATCTTAGTGATAAATCTGCCGTAAGTCAACAAAGTCCGGATATTTGTCAAGTTCTGATATTTTTTCAGATTTAATTCATTTTTTGTACGGCAATGTGGATGATGGTGGGTAAAGAGTATGGTGTTATATGGTAGGATTATGTCATTGTATGATTATGTAGTTAAAAGAGACTATATATATATATATATATATATATATATATATATATATATATATATATATATATAGTGAAACCCATCAAAAAGAACCTAATTTATACCGAAATCCAATCAACATCGTTATTTATTTGCCTCCCAAAGTATTCCCTCTTTAATATCATGTTAATATCATCATTTTGTTCAAGTAAACTGAAACCCTTCTACCCTGATAAGCCAAACAAATTTTCGGTCCCAAATTTTATTTTTACATCTTATAAAACCACACAAAACCGAAACTCACTTCAATCCTAAACCCGCAAATATTACAATGGATACTTTTGAGAAGAAAAAAAAACTTTAAAGCTGTAAAATATTCTAATGTTTACTTTTTTATACCAGATGAAGATAGTTTACACTTTAATGAAGATATCTAAATGGAGAGTTTAATGTCATGCTTAACGAACTATATAAAGATATTTGACTTCAAGATGTAAAAAAGGCTTTGCATAATCTAAAAGTAGACCACAATGCTAGTCCAGATATGGTTACTAATGAATTTTTTACCCTGATAAAGATATACTTTTAAATACATTCTGTAATTTATTTAATGCCGTATTTAAAAGTGGTCACTTTCCAGAAATGTGGTTCGAAGGTTTAGTTATACCGTTGCATACAAATGGAAATTTAGATGATGTTAATAAGTATAGAGGTATAACATTTTTTAGTTGCATAGATACATTATTCATACGTATACTTAACAATAGATTTAATTACCGGGCAGAAAACTATCATGTCTTTAGTGAAGCACAAGCAGGAACTTTATTTTACATGGGCTTAAATCACATATTGTTAAACAATTATTTTGTGCGTTTATTAATTTTCCCAAAGCGTTTGATTACATACATAGTAAGGGAAAACTTACGGTATAAATTGATAAAGCTTGGTTTAAGGGGAAATATTCTAAATATAATCAAATTGATGTACATCAATGTAAAGTCAAGAGTTAAATATGATAATATGTTAAGTGATGAATTCTCTTGTATTCTTGGTGTCCGGCAAGGCGAATGTTTATCACCATTCCTTTTTTCAATATTTGTAAATGATTTAGAGAAAGAGTTTGCCATGCACGGTGTTGAAGGTATCGATATTGGTATGTTAAACCTTATTATTTTTGTATACGCAAATGAAATTATCATCTTTTTAGGTTCGCACGAAGGCCTTCGTGCCGGGCTAAATTATTTAAAAGATTATTGTGCTAAGTGGAAACGTGTGGTTAACATCTCAGAAACAAAGGTCATGATTTTTCGAATGTTTGGGTTAATCAAGGGGTCGGTCGGTAACACTGACATATTCTACATTTTTTTAAAAATTAAGTTTATCGGACAATTTTATCCAAAATTGGATGAATCGTCTTAAGGACGGTAGTCAAGCGTTATTTTATGTAAATATTGCAAATTTCGAATCCAAACGTTACCTCGACAGCATCTATTCTTTGAAATATAGAAATGCAATTGCTAAATTTAGAGTGTCCTCTTACAGACTCGAAGTTGAAGCTGGTAGATAACAGAGACTGTATAAACCAATTCATGATAGACTTTGTTCTATTTGTAACCTCCTTGAAGATGAATATCATTTTGTACTTGAATGCTAATTGTATAAAGATCTAAGAGTCAAATATATAGAGAAATGTTTCAGATAAAGACCAAATATGTTTCAATGTATAGAACTTGTGAACTTGTAAATACCCAAATTACTAGAATTTTGAATAATTTGGTCACTTATATTTATAAAGCATTTGATCATAGAAATGGAGATGTATATTCAGATATCTTGTAAATATGTTTGACTGATCATTGCTTAAACATTGAAATTTAATTACATAACTTCTGATTTCATCTTTATAAATACCCTTAATAATGTAGAGATCTCTTTCTCCCTACGGAGATATTTTGTGATTTAACCTGCTTATTTTATTTGCATTTGATCTGCATGCTATGTAATTTCATTGTTTCATGCTATGTTGTCTTTGTATATTGTACACTATAGATGATTATACATTGTTGTGTATTGTACTTTTCACCATTCAATTCAATTAATTGAAAAAAATGTATCAACACAGTCCGTTTGGACAATTGGAATTAATAAAGTCTCTCTCTCCCTCCCTTCAAACTTGGACATGTATTTTAGCTGCTATATTCCATATAACGTTGATATTTATGGTTCAGAAATAGCCTGTCGTCATGCATTAAGTAAACCACACACCTGACACAAGCTGGGCCGGATTATGAACGGCTAGGAAATACTGTAGTAGGATTATCGCCGAGTCAATCACCCTGTAATCTTCCAAGGACAAGCGAGGTAAAAACAATACTCGACACACGCGCCAATACAGATTAGGGCCGGCAGTAGTTTAATCCGGAAGTATTATTTCCACCTTAAACAACACCTGGTAGATAAGACAATTAAGAAAGATTGCATTTATCTGACTGTTACCTAATAGTATTTGATGTTATTCCTTTGTGTAAATGATCAATATAACTTTTTCAACAAAAAATAATTAAATACCCGGGCTTTAATAACCAGGTCTGTAGTCTCACTTTTGATTCTTTACCAACGGAGACCGATAAAATAGGATTTGGAAATAACGTGCGTTGTTCAGCTAATTTTCCATTACATGTTAATTATTCAAACAACTTTCTTAATTGCTTGCACTCTTGCAAGCACACAGGCATATGTCTTTTTTTTTTTTTTTTTTTTTTTAAATAATTACATCACTCCCTCTACTCACATAAGCACTTTCCCTTTTTCAAACACGCACGCACGAACAAACAAAATTATCTAATTGTCTCTCAAATCATATGACAAACTTTAACGTTATTATGTTTGTAAAATTGCGGGCTTTTTTCTCTTAAAATTTAAGGTTGTTATCGATTATGGTGTGCTTGTACATCTACTTATATAGAAAAATAATTATTTTTCGCGTCTGTGATACCCTCAGCTAACCAAAAACCTCTAAAAATAGAACATTCGATTTGGTCTCAAGGGTTGACGGTTTTGAGGGGTTTCACTCGTATATGCGCCATGGAGAGATTGACGGTTTAAGGAGAGGGTGAGGTTGGGTGTCTGAACTTCTGAACTTACCGATCATTAACAACATTGCTAGATAGATACATACACTACAAACATGTTGGAAGATAAATAGACACAGTTTAATCTGATTTTTTTAAAATATATCTTTTTTTTGGGGGGGGGGTGTAATTTCGTTCATTTCGTGTAATGTAAAATTCCATGAGATTCAAGCTCACAAGAAACGTATTTACTGTTTTGAGACTTGTGATTACGAAATTGTGTCCCCACAAAATCGATTGAAATTTCTGAACGTTTAGCCCCATGAAAATGTTAATTAGACATATATATGTAGGCAGGTTCACAAACATTGAACTTAATCACACATATATATATAATCCTGGCGAACCTATTGAATCATAAATGATGGTGGAATCTATTGGGGCATCACAGGTGCAATTAGCGTAAAAACTGGTGATTTGTCCACATTTACGCATGCAAATAGAGGTAGGAAAGAGCGGCGACACGACAAGAAAATAGAGTTAGAATATATATTCTGTGGTATAGGTTGGCAATGCGCGAGGGGTTGGCGGTGTAATGCGTGACTATAGTTTCTAATCAGAACCAGAAAATTCAGCCTACTCAATTGATTTTTTGGACAATCAAAATCGCATGTTTCAAATACGCGTATGTCGTCACAGACGGGACCTAGTCAAAACGCACCAAACAACCGTAATAACCATAATGTGAGGCAGAACACGGGGAAAGGTAGGAGGTATCCACCAAGGCTACAGGAAACAGGAGGACGGACATCACAAAAGCAATCACATTAGGAAACAGGGGAGAAGATTTTATTACGAATCATTCTGTGAAACGTACAAGGGCTCTCAACTTGATCGCTAAATAAATTGGAATTAGAAGAATTTAAACTATTGTTTCAAAATAATGATATTATTCTTTTTACGGAGACATGGACAAATGAACTTTCAGAAGTGCCTTTTGCACATTTTTACTTTTTCCATTGCATCGAGTTCAAAGAAAAAGGTTAGCCAAGAGGGATTCTGGAGTCTTACTATTTTACTTCAGGAATTCAATATCTGAAGGCATAGAATTAATACATTCCGATTCTGATGATTTATTATGTGTTAAGTTAAGATCAGATTTTTTCAAACTTGATAAAGATATTTATATGTATTTATGTTACGTTGTTCTCGAAGGCTCAAGTCGTCAAGACATGATTGATATTAGTGTATTTGAAAGATTGATCGATCACATATCACATATTGATAGCTTAACGAGAAGCAATTGCTGGTATTTATTGTGCGGTGACTTTAACGCTAGGACCAACGCAATGCCTGACTTTGTAGCAGACGATCATAGTTTTACAGGTATACCGTTACCAGACGACTATATGCCAGATCATTATGCATCGAGACTCACGGGACTATGGTCCAGTAAACGCATGGGGTAATGCACTTTTAGAGTTTTGTAAGAAAACATCACTTAGAATAGCTAACAGGCGAGTGTGCCATGATTCAAATATAGGTGAATTTACTTTTGTAAACACGAGAGGTGGATGTGTAGTCAATTATGTAATATGTAATCAGTCACTGTTGCCTCTGTTTGATTCTTTTCTTGTAAGCCCGCCGAGTTCTTATTCTGATCATTGTGCTATAAATTTTAGTACAAAAGTAAATGCACTAAGTGCACTAGTACTTTTGACTCGAATTATACTTAGAAGCCTGATTTAATTAATGAATATATTGATATTTTAAGCTCCCCACGAGTCAGAAAGAATTTCGATGAAATACTAAAAACATTGTCTAATATTAATGTAAATCATAAAACTATTAATGAATCGATTACGGAATTCTCAGAGGTAATTAGTTCGGTACAAATGGTCTACGTCGAAAAACTCAAATGCCTGAACATATTCATAAGCGTGGATATTCAGTTTCGAGTCCATCTTGGTTTGACGGTGAATGTAAAAGCAGAAGAAGAGACTTTTATAAATGTCGAAGGGTATACAGAAAAAATGAATCCGAAAAAAATAGAAACGTTTGGTTGAGATGCGATCATCCTATAATGCACATATTAAAAAATGTCGGGGGGGGGGATTTATAGATGGCCGAACTAATAAATTACAAAAAGCATGTAAGCGGAATGTTATGGAATATTGGAAACTCTTGAGGGGATGTGTTACTCAACAAATACCTGCTATATCAATAAATGATTTTGAAGCTTTTTTTAAGTGTGCCAGTTTAACTGATGACCCACGTTTTATTACAAATGATGAAGAAATAGATTTCTATAATGTTTATGTACAGGGTGACTTATACATTTTATTTGATGAACTAAATATCCCTATTACGATAGGCGAATTGCAGAGAGCAATTTAAGAGTTAAAGAATGGTAAAAGCAATGGCCCTGATAATTTATTTAATGAATTTTTGGATATGGCAAAGATGTTCTCTTATCTACTGTATATTTTAAGTGTCATTTTCAATACTGGTTGCTTTCCAGACATTTGGTCTGAGGGTATAGTTATACCGATTCATAAGAAAGGCTTTGTAAATAACGTAGAAAATTACAGAGGTATCACTCTTTTGAGCGTCATAAGTAAATTGTTTACTAGGATTTTAAATAACAGACTTGTTAGTTGGGCGGAGGAACATCATGTATTTGTTGAAGCTCAGGCTGGTTTTAGGAAAAATATCTCCACAACTGATAACATTTTCACATTACATGGGCTGATAAATCATTATATTATCTCAAGTAAAAAATCGTTTTGTGCTTTTGGTGATTTTGCTAAAGCGTTTGATTCTATTATAAGGGATATTTTATGGTATAAATTGCTTAAATTAGGAATAAGAGGTCAAATATTTAATATTATATATTCAATGTATGAAAAGGTCAAAAGTAGGGTGAGATTCAATAACATCATGTCGGAAGAATTTGTACGTGTAGCTGGCGTGCGTCAAGGCGAATGCTTCTCCCCCTTCTTATTTTCCATGTTTATTAATGACATTGAATAAGAATTTATTAACAGTGGTGTTTAAGGTGCTGACTTAGGTATGCTACAACTGTTTATGATTGTATACGCAGATGATCGAGTAATACTGTCAATGTCACAACAGGGTCTGCAAAAGGGACTAAGTGCATTGAAAACATATTGTGATAAGTGGCACCTGAAAGTTAATACAAACAAAACAAAAAGTATGATTTTCCGCAAGGGAGGAAGAATAGCAGATGATTCTTCATTCAGCTATAAAGGCTTACAATTAGAGGTTGTTAACAAATTTGTATTTCTTGGAATTGTTTTCACAACAATGGGTTCTTTCACACTTGCTCAGCAAATTTTAAGTGCTCAAGCATCAAAAGCATTATTTGCAATGGATAAATATTTATACAAGTTCGGAAATATGCCCCCAAAGGTAAAGTGTGAAATTTTTGACACATCAATTTCACCAATTCTTTATTATGGATCAGAAGTATGGGGATTCATTGATGGAAATGCTGTTGAACGGTTGCACTTAAATTTCAAAAAAAATCTTGGGGTTCAAAAGTCTACCCAAAATGATTTTGTATATGGTGAATTGGGGAGGACACCCTTACAGATCAATAGATATTACCGCATTTTGAAATACTGGACTAAGATAATCTCTTCAGATAATAGAAAATATATATCGGTAATATATAATTTAATGCTTACATACATAGAAAATCGTCATGGAAAGAAACATTGGGCATTGTTAGTCCGGAATTTATTAAATAGTCTGGGTCTGGGGGAAGTGTGGATAAATCAAGCTGTTGGGAATATAAATGTTTTATTATCCTTAGTTAAACAACGGCTATCTGACCAGTTTATTCAAAATTGGCAATCACGAATCAGAGAATCTTCAAGAGCTAGATTATATAGAAATTTGTCACAACATTTTGGCTATAAGGAGTATATAGATATAGTAACAGTGACAAAATTTAGAAAAGCCTTTTCAAAAATAAGAATGTCTGCCCATACTTTACATGTTGAATCAGGGAGATGCAAGAGACCACATTGCTCCCCACTAAATCAAAGAATTTGTATTTTTTGCAACGTGCTGGAAGACGAATATCACTTTGTTTTAGAATGCCAATGTTACTTGCCTCTAAGAAAGAATGTTTTATAATCTTATTTTTGGAAAGGACCAAGTATGTTGAAATTTATTAAATTACTCAGTTCCACTAAAACTACCTAGGTTATAAATCAGGGAAATTATATTCATAGAGCACTAATTGAACTTAATAATATGATGAATGCGACTTACAATTACATGATTTAATTAGTTCGTTATTAGTTTTTTTTCTTTCTCTTTGTCTCATCTCCATTTCATTGATTAATACATGCATTACTATCTCTCATATTTCATGTATAATGTTTTTATAATACTAATAAGAAAATCATTGTGAATACTACTTATATATTGATAATACTTTTTATGTCTTCTTCCGATGGAGCGTGTGTTTAAGCGCTCAGATGTGATTCAACATTGTTTGGAGTAGTTGACCGGTCACACATCAACGTGTAGTATTCTTTACTTCATATCATACATCATGTATACATAAATGCAGGTATTTATGTTTATGTGCGTGCCTATCTCATTTTATCGGTGAATATGTATGTATGTGCATATATGTGTGTAGGTTTATGTAAACGTGTGTATGTATATAAAAATATAATGTTCACGTGGATATATGCATGTATGAGTGTGCTTGGGAATGTGGCTATCTATACTTATGTATATATCTTAGTATTTATCGAATGTTTGTAAATTCGATAGACTTATTTTCCTTTATGTATTAAACGTGTCACCATCAATGTTTGTAACAAACTTAAATGGATATGTATATACTTGCTGATGGCCAATTGGCTAAATGCAAATAAAGTTCACTTCACTTCATATCTTACTATGTTACGTCACATTCATTCTGTCTAAATGTTTTACAGAAAACTCATAGTGCGAGTTACTTAACTTCTGATAGAACTGTTGAGGTTAAATAGGAATTCAAATGTTTACGTACCTGTCCCGAGAATAACAATCTAATTCTGTACAGCGTGGGGCTGGTCCAGCTGGCAATCTGCACAAGGGCAGATGGGCCGTGGATTTAAGGGCAGATCCAATTTCTTCTCCCAGTCCGACACTGATTATGTGTATCAGAAGAACATGTATCCTCACATGCGCTCTATTACACCGTGCCTATCAAAATCAGGTAAATCACGATCACACTATCATTAAACAATGTAATCAGGCAACACTGATTTTATTTTCCTTGTTAATGTATCAGTCATACTCAGTCACTACAGTGCGCATGACTATTCCCAACAACAAAAGTATTTAGAGCTTTTTATCTTTTGAGACTTCGTCTACTTATTATTTAGGTGCACAATTACTGTTGATTTAAAACAATGAGTGTTTTGTCACCCACTCTTTTGACTACTCAGATTTAATATGCGTACATTTCTGTATGACATCCTACCTGGTTGATATAGATATTTCTCACATTCCTATATATGTATGATCGTGTTTTCCAGTATGGAACAACGGTGCATCCTGACTCGTTGGCTATTTTGATCGTCTACTGTGAGCATAGTGCACACAAAGTAGCAAACACTTCCTGATTTCCATCATCACTTGAACATTCTTTCACAATAATCAAGATAACTATTAATTGCAATATATTTACGTACTAAAGCGAGCAGTGGTTGAAGTTAAAGTGTCCCACAAACAGGCTGTTTCGTATTGATCGACCTAGATGCATGTACGACTTCTTTAATGCCATTTAGAGTTTTAAAAAGCCGTTGTTATAAACGTTAATTTTAAAAAATATTCATATTCTCATTATTATATTTCATGGGTAAATTAATTATAGACCAAAGTTGAATCAAGGACTATTTCATTATTTTTGTCTATCTCGATTGATCTTATGGATAGGAGCGGACTTTATTTTTTTTACCTGTTTACATTTGTGTTATTATTTACCTGTTCACATATCATTGCTCAAGCTATCTGCAGTATTCAGTTCAAATGCCATGTATTGCCATTACCATAACCGTTTCAACCAGACTCGGGCCAGTTATTACTTCCGGGTCAGTACCCACGAATGTAGTCCATAGTCTGTTTTTAGAGCATTGTTTTCTCTCTCTCTCATTTTGGTGGTGATACATGAGATAGATTGAGGCATTCTTGGTATTGATTTAAAGGACATTGTTCATTCCTTAGAATATGAGCATTATCGTGTGGTTGTCTGTGCCTATTTTGGCGACAGTGCACAGTGAGTAATGAGACACTGGTGCAGGTCCGGAAGTGAAATCTGTGACCCAGTGTAAACCTAACTTGTTACGCTCTATCTTACAGTAAGGAAATTTTCTGTGGATGTTTTGCTGTTTGAAAGGTACATCAGTATTCCCAATACGCCATTTTTACTTCGACCCTTATTTTTGTTTTCGTACTGTGAGATAAAGAATCTTTCATTATGCTTCAGTGTAGGATAGGAAACTTCCACCCACGGGATCAACAGTTTGCGCCAGACACTCGCCAAAGCTTCGTGTCTGAGGCAAATTTCTGACCCTTGGGCGGAATTTTCCTATCCTATACTGAAGCATATGAAGGATTCTATTAATATTGATATGTCTGTCAACCGTACTTGGCGTTTCCTTGTCTCATTATATTAAACAACAGCCAATAGGAGGGCTCTTGACTCTAGCCTAATGCGTGTAAGTTGGGAAATCTATGTCACCGTATGGAACTCGCTCCAACACACTTGGCTAAAATATACCGACTATATAGTAACTTTGAGCTGGAAAAAAAAACTAAAAAAATTATTCTTCGGATTATGTTCAAATACTTTAGTATTTTCCTTTATTTAAAGTAATGCATCCTTAAAATTTCTTAAATGTTGATACATGAGATAACACTCACATATACGAAAGCTAGAATTGTAAAAACTAAATGTTGAAAATTGCTTAATACATCGAAACAGATATTTACCCTTGCTCAGATTTAGAACGAGTACAGATTCCCAGTATAGCCATGGCGTTAGAAAAATATACCACATTATGACGGAAAGCGCAATCTTTCTAAGAAAAACTATATTGGTCTTGAATACCACTATTTGTTTATTGTCCGTTATTTGGAAACGAAAGATATCAGTTTTCGAAAACTTGTTTTTACATTAGACCAAATTGTTGTGACATTTAGAGATCTGCTTTCAATGGGAAATATTATACAAATTTAGTGAAAATTATAATACAGAAATTTGAACAACTGATATAAAGTATTTGCGATATTTCCTGAGTTTAGAAACACTTTGTTTTTCTCTACATGACATTTATTTGAGAAATGTTGTCCACTGTCAGTCGGATACCCTTTCTGTAATATGCAGCTACCTACAGATATGTTTGACTGTGTATGTGTAGGATCATCCTCGTTCAAAGTTAAGCATTACTTATATGCGTGCATATATATTTATGTATGTATGTATTTTCTTTTGTTTACTAAATGAATTATATAAATGCTCAAGTATACATCACTAGCGTGAAAGACCCATTCTTGTCCTGTGCACCCCATCCAACACCCGCCTTTTCCCTTTTGATGTATATACGACGTCTACTAATATTACACTGGTGAAATGTTCTATAAGAAAGTGCTTCACATGTGATATTGATTTAGCTGAAGCAGATTACTTAGATGATGATGATGATGATTATGATGCTTTTAATGACGACAACGGTGGTTGTGTTGGGTGTTGCTCGACAGAAAACTTACTGGAAATTGACATTCAAATGTCTTGTTATCTCATTAATGAAACAACATTATATCATTTGAATGGTTATATATTATTCGGGTTTTTTTCAGTATGATTGTGATTTTTTTATCTGTTATAGTATAATATACATTTCGATCGAAGACTGCAAAATGTAAAACATAAGAATATATATGTGAATGATGAATGTTAAGTTTATTTCAATATTTGTTTCCAGCTTTTAAGGTAAAATATTAATAAGTAATCGCTTGTGGATAAACCGTTTAAGAAAGACTATGTTTATTAGCCGATTATTTAATTGTGATTGATTATTTTAGTTTGTATAAATAATCAATAAAATGGTTTTTGTGTATGTGTTTTTTTTATTTTTTTTTATTTTTTATTTTTTAAAGTTAAATACCTGGGCTTTTTTAACCAGAAATGCGGCCTCGCTTATGATGCTTTGATGATGAAGATCGACAAAACAGTATAATAATTTTGACAATGATGTTCTTCTTGAGGTGAATTCCGATGACTGAAGTGAACTTGGTTCGCAGTTTCGTGAAAGCGATCAGGCCAATGAAGAAAGCGATGAATATGATGACGAGAAGGTATGTTCTGTGCCTCCTGGCAATGATATGACATACACTGATGTTTGAGGTTTTATACGGAGATTAAAACACTTCGCGACTGCTAGGGACGAATGTTATTTGGCTACGGCACAAGAAGAGTCATTAACACAAGCCACAGTAGTTAAACAAATATGTGGAGAAAAACAGACTCTTGACCTGTGAACATTATCATTTATATAGAGTATTTAAACATTATGGATTAGCATTGATAATTCTAATTTATTTGTAATAAAGTTTTAAAAGTATCTTGTTGCTTAAATGTTTCTTAAGACGACGGCTGCATTTCTGTGTTCTTAATTTTTTTGCACTCTTACACACACAAACACGGATGTTCTCTCATAATTGCATTCTCTCTCTCTCTCTCTCTCTCTCTCTCACACACACACACACACACTCGTCACATGAGCGCTTATAAAGAGACATTTTCCACATCTGCGAAACCCTCAGAAAACAGAAAAACTATCAAAACCGAAAATTAAATTTGGTTCCAATGGTTTTCGGCTATGAGGCGTTACACTATATATATATATATATATATATATATATATATATATATATATATATATATATATATATATAGTGAGAGAGAATTACAAATATACACCAAACAGAGCGGAAAGTGCAATCCTTGGATCCTACATGAGAATGTTTGATAACATTAATTTTTAAATACTAAAAAATAATATTATCATACAGGTTAGAGAATTTTTAATTCGTCCTGTACGGAGATTCGAACCCGGATCAGCGGGGTACGGCATCCATCGCCTTGCCTGTAAGCACCAACCCCTATACCAACTCGACAATGATCACACACATATATATATATATATATATATATATATATATATATATATATATATATATATATATATATATATGTATATATATATATATACATATACGTATATATACATATACATATATATACATATATATATATATATATATATATATATATATATATATATATATATATATATACATACATATACATATAATGTGGGTAGAAACATCCCATTGTCCAGGGGTCCGGGACAACAAAAAATGAATGCCGGGCAACCATTTTTCCCAAGGTGAAAGCCCAGTCGGTAACTAAATATATTATTAGAAAAATATCGTGCAAAGAATTATAATGAAATGTTTGATATTTTCCGCCTACAAACATTTGATCATTGAATTGTCCGTTTTGGTACCTACAGCAGTGTATCTGAATTATCGCCATATACTTCCGTATTTGCGAACGTTTATGGAGATTGCTGTTGGTAATAATTCACACTAATCCACATGTGTCTGCTACTCATTATCTGATTAAGTAATCTCAGTCCATATCAGACCCTCTGGGAGAACCCTTAAAGAAACAAGACTTGCGAATGTTTGTCTTTCTGGCAACACATCAACATATGGTAGCGGTTATTTTCATTGTTCCCTTGTTTCACTGAATACCTATGATATAGTACATGTATTACGCTTTTTCATTGGTCTGTTGAAGAAATGGTCACTCGCTGTGGAGCATGTGACAGCAGTTGCTTGTATTGGTTAACTTTAGCTAAAGGAGTATGGCATTGAAATAATCAAATCAATCACAATTATCGCTTCATTACTACATTGAATTGTGGGGAAAAAGTTGAACAAAAAATCTCACGTGGACATTTAACAGTTCACTGACACAATGGATTTGCATTAACCTTATTTTAGTAACTTGCTAATTCAGCTGAATGAATATGAATAGACTGATATCTGACGAAAATACATTTTGCGATTGGGGCATTAATCTTAATCCGCAGAAAAATATAAATTCGGATGAAAATATAAAAATTTACCATCAATTTTGCATCAGTATGTTATCAAAATTTCCCTGACAGGATTATCTCCCTAACGCATTTAATATTCGAACACTGCACTGATAACTGATAAACCAACTAACAAATATACTTAAGAAGCTACATGGCTACAATTAAAATATCTAGGTGCTTGATGCGATATCAACAAGTAAAGGTAGAACAATAAATACAATTGCTAGCAAAGAATGCGTTTGGAGGTTTTGAAACCTAACTTAAAAGCATTTCATAAGAGAACATTATCAAATGCAACTAGCAGATTACTCCTACAACAAAACAGTAATAGTGAGTTAAAACAAAATTTAAAGTGAGACTAAACATTCTAACGAACGAAGACTCCTTTAAAGATAATAGGAATTACATCATATGATCAACTCAAAGAAAGTAGTATTGTTTTACAATAACTTAGAAATAATTACATTTTGCTCCAATTTATGCAAGTTGTTCATATCTTAAAATGCTAAATTACGCTAGTGACACATATTATTTTAAACTACTTTTGTGATATGTTTCAATAATATAAAATGATAAAAAGTAAGTAAATTAATACCAGGCATAAATTGGAAGTTATTTATTCATTTTCACTTATGCATATCTGCGTATCTTCAACACTGTCAGAGATTTCTTTTAGTTTAAGTATCTTTCGAATATTAAGTGAGGCAGAACTTTAAGAAAGGTTCAAAAACGTAACAAGAACTGAACAAACAAAATTTCTGCTTTCGGATCCATTATGTCTCCACACAAAGTGGACCATTGAATAACAGCAATATTTTGCATCTTGAACCTTGTCTGTAAAATTTACCATTTCATGGCACGCTCCTTCACTTGGCTCATTGCATGCAATGGACGGAGGGGTTGAAAATTTAATGAAACGGTTAAGTTTTCCTTCTTTCTCATTTCAGTAAGTACTGTATCAATTCCAAGTTTCCATTTGACTGCAATAGTCCGAGTATGCAGAGGCACCTTAATACAATTTTAAAAAATCTACCACTAAGAACGTGTTTACTTTGTGCTTTAAGATCAAATGTGATGATACCAATCTTCTGATCCTCCAAAGAGTCAATATAATTATATGTACTGAGCACGCATATTTGACAAAGAACGAAAAGCATGGATCGTTGCTAGTTATAAAAATAATTTCATTCAGGAAATTAAAATCAACATGCGCAGAAACTATATATACCCGACCAAAAGCACACATTTGTGTTATAGCGATATATTTTTGATTGGTTACAAGGGATCATACAGGCTATAGCATAAACTTTGACCCACGCCAACCTATTTGCATGCAGTTTTCATGACGCACCGGTGACCTTGGTGCAAACGTTTTCCATACTTACTTTGGATCTCAATGAAATTCCTTTGTATGTACAATATTTGAATTTCATACATTATAGCTTTTTCTAGCCAAACAATGTCGAAGGTAACTGTCTGTTTTTTTTTCCACTTGGATATATTTGCTACGAGGGCATAACCCTTAGGCTATGCAGATGTCGGGGTTGACATACGCGTCCTTATAGAGACAACCATTTAAAGAAAGAAGGCTTCGTATTCTGAGATGCAGTGGTTGCAACAGTTCTCCATATGAATGAGAGTGTTGCATTTTCTGTAATAGAATAACTGTAAGAGAAACAGATGCCCTTAACATTGCATTCAATACGTTGTGTAAGAGTATAAATCAAAGCGCCTGTGTTTAAATTGATATATAACTTTTGGGGTTGAGAATGCCGTTAACGCGCAAGCATTTTTATCTGTGGGCACCTGCCAATATTCTTTATTGAGATCTTATGTTGAAATATATTAGTGTCCTGCCAATTTTGAAAACAAGTTCTCCATATCTGGCATCAGTTCTGCATCAAATACGGTGATTTTATTCAATATTAAAATCTATACAAAAAATGTTTGTTTCATCTTTTTTTCTGACTAGCACCACGGGGGAGGAATACGGGGAATCTGAGGGTTCAATCACCCCCAGATCCACCATTTTACTTACTTCCTCGTTGATTGTCAATTCCGTGACAGATATAAATAAATATAGGTCTGAAGTTTATGATATTATACTTACTGGAGGTATGGTTGCTTTTATTATAAATGACGATCCTTTTCCTATCAAAAAACATATTTGATTTTGATATTCATAATGATAACACGAGAGTTTATATGAACAACGTTTCAAATGTATTTGGTAATTTTTGCTTGATTCGTGTAAATGAACTGGACTGAGGATACGTAACGCCAGGTGTTTTAGTGATCGTGAGATTAGTAAATTTGCCTACACTTGTCATCATGGACGTAGTGTTATAGACTATATTTTACTATATGATTGTACTGCTACAATACATTCCGATTTATATGTCCACGATATTACAACTCATCCTGATCATTCACAATTAGAATGTTCCTTAACGCCTATGATTTTTAATGCGAGAATGCGGAAGATACTAAAATTAGGTACAAATGGGATCAGGAACATGCTGCTGCATTTCTTCACGATTCAGAGCTGTGAAAGAGTCTACATATATTTTCAATAGATTTGTAAAATGTATTTTGAGAACTCATATAGAGAAGAGTTGGTAGTGTTTAGTTTACCAATTGAAGAACCAAATAAAAATGTATGGTTTAATAGTAACTGTAAGGATAGCTATCAGTGCCATGTACATCAATTAGCATTTTATCTAAAAACATTGAAAGAAACTAATATCTTACTGATGTTTGAAGAAAGGACAATTTATAAGAAATGTGTCAGAAAGGCAAAGTTCCAATGCAAAAAGAAATTATCACATGAGTTATATATTTTTAAAAGTTCTAATTCCAGGAAATTATGGAATTTCTTTGAAAAAATGAAAACATGTGTCTTCTGTTGCAAGTGTTTCACCTGAACAGTTTTGTCCCATATTTCAACATTTTATATAATCAACACAAAGCCTTTCCAAACGAAGAAACAAATGATTTTATATAAGATATATATGAGACTGATTTATTGGATCAAGGAACAATTTTTGATGAACCAAATAAACAAATAACTGCATAAATTACAAAAGCCATAAGAAATCTCAAATCTTTGAAGCAGCAAGACAATGATTATCTTTGGAATGAATATTTCAGAAATGGAGTAGAGATACTTAGATCTTGTATATGTAAAATATTTAATGCAATATTTTATAGTTGTGATTTTCACACGCAATGTGGGGAGTGGGTAATCGTACCTATAAGTCTGGTGATGCTTGTAATACAGAAAATTATAGAGGTTATAGACCTGTTGCTCTACTAAATTGCTTTCAAAATTATTATTCATTATTTTAAATAAAGAACTTTTTAATTTGGCGATGGGAAAGGACAAACTATCAGATGCACAATTTAGTTTCAAGAAAGGAGTGGAGATTACTGACACTATTTTTGTTCTACATTGTTTGAAATATTAAATACTTAAGTTAAAATGTCGTACGCAACATTTGTTCATTTTTAAATGGAATTTAATAGTGCCTACAGAAATGTTTTGTGACTGAAGGTATCTAGACAAGGAATAAATAACAAAATGTTAAATGTTCTTCGTCCTATGTGTCACGGAATTGTGTGTAGCAATATATTTTTGCATTATATATATGAACGAACATGTATTTGGGTTTCGTTGCCGCGTACAGCGTTACCCGAAGGTCGTTTACTTTTCGGCTTTTAGCTATTTCAAAATACCGAGGTCGGTTCATCCTATGCTGCACGAGCAACGTGACTGCAGCGAGAAACTGAAGTACCTCGAGTTTTCTGGCTGTGCATTTTCACCACACCCAGGGTTCTTATAGAGTGAATTCTCGATGTATAACCACAATGTTTTGTCAGGAAGCTGTCCGCTTTACGGACTGCTTCCTGAAGAGAATTGTCTGGAGCTCTCTCAGAATTCATAATATCTGGATCCATCTCAGTAAGTAAGGTGGACTCTGGTGTTAAGAATGTTGGGACAATTAAAAACTTCAGAATTTATATCGGGTTCTCCTCAACCCAAACAAGGTGCTGATTGTGTATCTGAAAAGATGTACACCAATAACCACTTTACGGGAGCAATCTTCAGCTATAGAGGTATGTGAAATATAAATTGTATTCTTTCTTGCTATCCGTTTTGTGTGATACAATTGTTTTATATAATTGATGTTTCAGAATTTATTCTTAATTTTGCAAAGAGTCAGATCTATGTCATATAACGCCATTCTTTCAGATGGAATATAGTCTGTTTCAGGTTAGCCATTGTTATAACTGAACAGACAAATTGAATTCAATTATATATTGCATGCATTGAATGATGAGTAATGTTGGAGCACTTCTGACCCAGTGAGATTATTCTTGTTGGACACAGATTCATGTACGAACGTAGTTATTATAGTAGCAATCCCGTACAGTAGTTCTGATGAAATGGTTTAATGTGCAGCGAAGCCAATTCAAGCGCGCATTTGCGTAGTGTATATTATTGTATTCGTGCTTCACCGAGTCTCATGTACTACACGGCCCAGTCAATATATTTTAGCTGTATTTGGTGATAAGGATTCGTCGAACTCTGTGGGGTTTCATTAACCCGTATGCTGGGGTCGATGTTGACGTTGGCTCGGAGGACGGTAATGGTTTACTCTCAGCGAGGGACCAAAGTTTCGTGTGAAATAAAGAGGCTTTTGGTGCATCCTTCGGCAGATTGGGATTTGAGGGCCATGCGTGGTGGCTCCTTGACCATTCGACGAGAGCTGTGGAACAGGAAATACACGAGATACATATTTTCGATTTTTGAATCAATATTATTTAATATCACTATATGAGTGAAATCATTATATTATTCAATATCACTATATGAGTGAAATCAATAATTCAATACCGTTATAGGATCGTAAATCAATCATTCAATATCGCTATATGAGCGAAAATCTATAATACATACATCCTACTTGGTGTTGAAACTTACATTGTTCATATTTGTGTGTAAATCCGTTACTTTGATCACCCTTGGTGATAGAATCATACATTGTTAATATTTATGTATAGATTATATACGTTGATCGTCCATGGTGATAGATTCATATATCAATCATATTTGTTTATAAGTTCCATACGTTGATTCTTGTCTGATTACTCGTTGAAGTTACATGTTCTGATTAGTTCCATTTAGGGATGATATAATTTACTTATATCAGTTGTTGAACTCGGTGCGCATCATTCTGTTAAATTCATTGTTGGACGTTATGTGCACAAGTATGGTGTCATATTTATTCATCGTTCAATTATATTATAAATAAACATCTCATTCACGAAATTGCTTTCAGTGTCTTCGTTAAATCTAATCCCAACCCGGCTTCATCCTGTTACACTTTGTAAATTGTAGGTAAATCATGTGTTTCACATCAGGAGAGTCGTGATTCCTTTTCTAAGATGGAGTAGTGTGATACAAAAATATTTTTAAAATTTACTTTCCAAATTGCCAGGCTGTTACATCATCCTCTACAGTTCTACCTGGTTGTGTTTTGAGATTAAAATATACTGAAGAAAAAAAAAATAAAAAAATAAAAATATCCTACTCTCCTTATCAAAATCTACCTGACTGTCAAAAAGGTTACAAAAACGGAAATAATTTAAAGGAAAGTATGAAAGGTATCCATAATTTAGAACAGTCTTCCTTACATATTTAGAGAAATAAAATACAAAGGTTCAGTTTGAAAAAGACGGAAAGAAGAGGGGAGCAGTATCTTACATATGCATACATACACATAAACCATATGCAAAGCTGAATATTGTTAAATAAGGAAACTTTAAAGCAGAGAAATATCATAAACCCATCCCAATTGTTGTATCTCTTGATAATATATGACTTGAAAAATTAATATATTTAGAATTTATGATTTTTTACATTACAATATGATATCAGGTATTTAAGTATGATAACATTGATACAGGGGAGATATTACCTGGCAACCACTTGAGAGAGAGAGATAGAGAGAGAGGGGGGGGGGGAAATCAGACAGAGAGAAAGAGAGACAAAGACAGACAGGCAGACAGAGAGAAAAGAAGAAGCTCTTCTATAATATTTTTTAAAGAAAAGAAAATCCCGTTTTTTCCTTTACAAAGCGATTATTTTCTTTACATATACCTGCATAAAAGCCAATTTTCCAACATTTCCAGTCTAGTAAAGTAAACACAAATATCGCTTAAAACGAGGAAAATCATCTACAATCTCGAATCAATGATTTAATGCATATACATTGAAAAAATACATGTGATATTGTTTCCTTGTGCATCTACAAAAAAGAAAACAACTATCATTCCTTAAATTCATTTTATACAACAAAGGATTTAATGCTAAATATGCATGCAGTATGTTATACTGAAAATTCTTTTAATTATTATCAACAGTAGATTCTATAGAATTAAGGTAAATATCTGGCCAATCCTTTGCTTGAATGCTATATTGTTCACTATATCTACTTTGCATCTTTGAAGTCACTTGCAATTTCTGTTCATTAAGAATATCATACACAAAATTTATGTTAGTTTCCAATATATTTAAATTTTTATTAGGTTTTTATAATGACAGAACTTAAATATTTTCCACGTATGGTGTATTTTCTACCACAATATCCATCTTGGTTTTAAATACATTGTCCGCTTGACACCCATGTTGTAAAAAAAAATGTTTGTTTTTGCCATTCAATAAAATGGTCCTACAAATACCAAATACCAGCATCCAAAAATATTTACAAATAACGATTTTGCGATTTTCAAATTTCTTTCTTCTGTTGTAACAAAATAAATTCACTTGTTTGATGTGCAATAATTTTAGGCCGTAACTGTAGGAGTTCAAAATAAAAACTTGGACTGTCGAAATCTAGCAGTGACGACATTTCGTAATTACAAAACAACAAACAGAGCTAGACCACAATATATATATATATATATATATATATATATATATATATATATATATATATATATATATATATATATATATATATGGAGCATGATACAACATAAGTATAAAACATAATGTGTTAACTGTGAAATACACCAGAATATGTTTATTAAATCAAACGCGCGTACTTAAATACAAACAATTTCGAGGGATGACCCAAAGAGTACTAAAAATGCTTCTCCTAATTGTATAGAAAGAACATTATACATAGCATATACGAGATATAAATGCATGTATTAAACAACAAAATTGACATAAGACAGGCCATAAAATAAGCACAAACGTTATAGAATAATAATAATAATAATAATAATAATATAATGATGATGATAATAATAATATTAAATAAATTAATTAATTAAACCATGTAATATTATGTAATTTTAAGTAGCATTCATCATATTATTGCATACAATTAGTGCTCTATGGATATAATTTCCCAAATTTTTCGCCGCAGCAAATTTCGTAGAATTTAGTAATTTCATAAATTTCATCATATTCCTACCTTTTCTTTAAATAAAAGTTTACATATTTCTTTCCTACTTGCGAATTATTTTGGCATTATAATGCAAAGTGATATTCATCTTGCAGTGCATTATAAAAATTACAGGTTCTTTGTTCCAGTGGGGTAGATTGTGGTCTTCCATCTTTCTTAATTAGTATGTAAAGTATGGGTAGATATCCTTAGTATTGAAAAGGACTTTATATATTTGGTCACTTTTCCTATATCCAAATTCTCCTTACATCCACAATTTGATGACTATTTTTTTAAAATCTGGTTCTTGAAGATTCTCTGATTCTTGATTGACAATTTTTGATAAATTGTTCAGATACACGTTGTTAACCAAAGAAAAGAAAACATGTATGTTCTAACAGCTTGTTTTATCTGCACTTGCTACAGACTAGGACAAATTAATAAATGCCGAATGAACGATGCCAATTTTTTATTCCAGTATGCTCTTTTCAATTCTCTTTTCGAAATAGCAATATTTAATTCATCAAACAAAATTTGCAAGTCACCTTGTACGCAATCATTATAGAAGTATATTTATTCGTCATCTGTATATCATCAGGCATACTGACACACTTAATAAACGCTTCAAATTCATTTATTTGTTGCAGCAGGTATTTTTTTTAGTAACACATCATCTCAAAAGCTGCAGATAATCTCGAATATTAAGCTTTCGAGCTTCTAGTAGTTTACTCGTTCGGCAAGCAAAACCTTTTCTTCTTTTAATAGGCTGAGACTAAACGTTTATTCAGAAAATCCCAGTGATCAGCATGCCAGTTTAGTATAGTGTCAAATATAGATTAAACCCAAAGATTACACTGAAATAAAAGGAAAACGACCTCTTAATTTCATATGTACCTAGAATAACATACTACGTCAATGGATAGGTACACAATAATGTTATTCACATATACTTGGCGGTTTTACAGACACTACTGATTAATTTAAAACATTCATAGTATAGACTTCGAAAGTCGCTATGATACAGTTGTGACGTCACTAACTCGCATCAGATCTATTGCCCATACATTGGTTTACCTATTCAATGATGCCATAAAGATTATTTTGGAGCTGTGGAAAATAATCAACAAGAACAACGAAGATAACCATATAGTAAATACTGAGATGTATTCAGATAATGGAGATATACGAGAAACAAGATTATGAGACTGTCAAATTAGATCAACCCACACTGAGGAACCTACCGCTGTCACTACGTCAACATCATAATCCATGATGCGCTACCGAAACCAAACATGTTATCAAGGCACTCTGAGATACCCTAAGACATTATCTTTATCCACATGATACCCAATACTGAATCGAAACCTTCTAACAAACTACACACAACGTTGGGTTACTTCAACCGACAATTACTGCTTTCACGGGTATTTGAAAATCTTCTCAAGGACGAAAACATCAAGAATGAACTATAAGTGTGGTGGACTACAGTTTAATTATGTATTACACAGAAGGTGAGCTCACAATGTTTGACAGCTTGACAGTTTAAATATATAGGGATTCGATACCTAGTTATACCTTTATGGATTTTATAACATGTGAGATTGGTGACTTTCACAAAATATATTGGTTGATGAAAAGTTTGTTACAATCCTGGAAGAACAATGTTATATTGGATTCGACGTATAGAAGGAAAGTTGGTTTGGTTTGGACGCTAGACACATACATACATACATACATA